>JAWQEG010005578.1:17500-109565 GCA_033782935.1 Petrolisthes cinctipes
TGCCCATCTGTTGTTTATAACCCAAACTTCATCTGGTGCATCTCTGTCCGAGCCTGAAGTGGTTCAGAAGGCTGGCGTACTGTGGCTGGCTACGGGACAAAACATCCGGCACTGTACAGTCAGCGGAAAAAGTCGTGTCGCCTCACTCAACACTTCTTGAGGGATAACATAAAGGATAATCAACGAACAAGTACATTCACTATACAGAATTAAAATATCCAGGGAGTAAATTAATAAACTTCTGGTTTTTCAGTTTACGAGTCCATGAAGCTTATATTGTCATACTGTACTTAATGACTTGGCAGATGTGGCGACACGACTTTTGCCGCCGACTGTACATTGCCTGTGTGTTTATTTTTTTATATATACGGTATGATAACCCTTTACCTCACGAGTGACTCGGATAATTTATTACTCAACGTTCTGTATCATAAAATATAATAGTTTACTTTATTACAAAAGGGATAGACTGTTCAAGAAGATATTTTATTTTTCATGAGAATTCAATTATTATATGATACCTCCTGCAACATAAATTCTATTCAGTCCAACCATAGTATTCGATGAGGGACCCGCTCAATCCTTCAATCTATAACTATATAGATGAGGTCCCTTTATTTATCATAGGCCAATTCCCCCACGTGATCCCCGTGGTCAAGAAATGAACCCCGACTCTTGAACAGGTGGCCGATTGGACTGGATATTGCTTTAATCTTTAATTTAAAGCATTTTAACGATTCATTGGCACTACGATGCGCTGATTTTGTTGTCTCGTCACACCCAAGGTTATGTGATATATGAATGGATATTAGCTCAGAGGACAACGTTGACAGATAGCATCTGCTCATTACGCAGAGAAGCTGGAAGCGCTTTTATTTAGTCTAGATGTCTCATAAATATATTTTTGTTACATCACCAGGCCCGTGAGCCAATGGATACTTTAGATATTTAGGTTAAGGCTTTGGTACTGCAAAAGGAAAATAACCATTAGAACGATTGATGAGAGGACATGGTTTTGTTGAGTCAGGGGCGTGTGATTATAATTACTAGGTGTTGCGATCCAGTATTTTTTTAATGTCCTAACCTATATTTTACTTGCACCAACACGATTTTACACGACCACAAGCCACCCCTGCGCCTTCATAACTCGTTCCACTTCATATACACTAACCCCCCCGCCCCACCACCACCACCACTCCACACCCACCCACCTCGTTCCACTCCACACCCACCCACCTCGTTCCACTCCACACCCACCCATCTCGTTCCACTCCACACCCACCCATCTCGTTCCACTCCACACCCACCCATCTCGTTCCACTCCACACCCACCCATCTCGTTTCGCTCTATATCCCTCCACCCCTGCACCATTCCACGTCGTTCCACTCCATATCCCTCCACCCCTGCGCCATTCCATATCGTTCCACTCCATATCCACACACCTACCCGCCACCACGCCACACTCCACCTGACGTCGCTCACTACACTCATCATTACTTCCTTCCTTCCTTCCTCTCTTTGACATTTCAACCATTGACGTGACTGCTCCCACTCTTATACCCTCATCTCCACCATTAAATCACATCCATCATTATTCCCATGCACTTATTTTGTTTTGTCAGCTCTTTGCCTGTTCCTCCCTGCCTTGTTCTTTCTTCATACCTTGTTTTCTCGTCTCTGTTCCTTTTCCGGCGGCATAATACCCTCGCTGTTGTTCTGCCATCTATCTGTGTGGTGGTATTGTTGCTACTGCTTATTCAGTCAGTTTTAAGCAGTCAGTCAATCAATCCCCCCTCTCCGCCTTTCTCTCTCTCTCTCTCTCGTTCTTTTCATGTCCTCCATCCCTTCCTCCTTGATTAATTCCTCCCCTGTTTCCTTCATTTGTTTCTTCCATCTCCCCTTGTCTCCATCATTTCTCCTCATTTCATTCTCCCTTCCTCGTCGCCCGTCCTTTCCTTTTTGTTCAAAATGTTTTCTACGTTTCTTCATTTACTGTTATTTGCTGTATTCCATCTTCATTTATTGTTTCTTTCATAAATGTCCTCCTTTTACTCTGTTATCTCTCCCCCGTCTCTAATATCCTTGTTCTTTGTGTATGTCTTGATTTCTATTTCTCTGTCCATTTCTTATCTTTCATCCATATCTCTGTTTCTGGTACAGTATTGTTTTCCTTTTGATCCAACTTTCCCTTTCCTCCTCCTTGCTGCTTCCACATCTCCTCTTCAGCTTGTGTGCCTCCCCTCCTCTCCTTTTCAGTGGTCCAGCCTCCGGCGTGCTCTCTAGGAATATATTGTTGTGATCGGGAGTGTTGCCTAATGCAATTTTTGGCTGAATTTCAATACATACGCGAGTGTGGACAAGTAAAGAAATGTGTATATATATGAAATACTTGCTGTCTCGCCCATGATTTCTCCTGTGGTTATTTATTTTGCATAGGCATACATATCCCACGGTGAAGTGAGGTTTCTGTGTGTGTGTGTGTATATATAATGGAGAAATGCAGAGAGTAAAAGTACAGTAGGTTCATTGAGTAACAAGGAAGCTGTGTATCAATGTGCACACACACACACACACACACACAAAAGCAACACTGTTGATGTTCTGCCCCCCCACCCCCCACCCCACACTTAATAATAAGAGTAGCCTACTGCTGTCTGCAGTCTATTATAGTTTACTGCAGGATTAGTATCACCAGTAAGGGTAGATAAAGTTAGAAATCTTACCCAAAATTCACTTTAGGCAGGTTGGATAAGGATGTGAAAAGAAAAAGTGGAGTACTGTACATGTAATAAAGTAGAAGAAATACTAGCTTAATCCTTTGGACTAATAGAACTTATATTGAGCATTGTTTTAAACATTTGACTCTATCAAGGAGTTCTTGCAGATTTAAGGTTGAAGTAATTGTTTAAGTTCATCACTGTTTACAAGTAAATATTAGTTCCATGGTACCAGTCTGCCAGATGGTTTTAAAAAGTTATACAATACAAATTTGCAACTATGCATAAATCTTTGAATTTTTCTCTGTTGAGTGAGTGATAATAACGTGTATGGTGAAATAGGTATGGTTATGTTAGAGATGTAACCAATGAACTAAGGTGTTGTTTTATTCCAGGCTTGCAGTGATTACTGTGATGTGAGCAGCACCGCGGGGCGCAAATGGCAGCGGCTGCTTCAGCATGAACGGGACCAGAGACTGAGGCTGGAGGACATGGTGGAGCAGTTAGCCCGCCAACACTCACATTTAGAGCAGGAGGCCAAGGAGCAGATGAACCACACCATGCCGCCAGGTATATACAGTATTGAGTATTCTAGCACCACACTTTTCACATGATTTGCCTCAACTACACAACACGGCAACATTCACACTTCACACTGCATTTCGGAAGCACACATACTTGAACCGAGTCTAGGAGGCAGAATAGCAGATGAACCACATCATGCCGTTACAATCTCTGCAATACTCACAATTTCACTTCTTTTACAAAATGCATTTCAACACCACACTCCCTCACAACACCAGGCCAACCTGAAGGGTAATTACTTACTATACAGTATTTGTGTGAGATACGTGCAGTATTTTGACAGCTTTCTTTACTGGTATTAAATGCAATGCTGAATGCTTTTGACTGTACTTTTAAGTATATGTCTCAGGTCATGCACTACTTTCTTTTCTATTTGATAAATGCTGGATGGTAGATTAATGTATACATCTGCCTCTTTCTACTGTAGTCTTGACAGTAAGCACAGTAAATTTCAATACTGGTATGCTGTAATCACAATAATGCTCCTTTAAGTCCTACCAGAAAGCAGTCAGTGCTTATCACACCACAACCACTGCATGTGCAACTAAAAAATAAATGCATCACCAGCTGTAATACACAGTTTGTGAAATGCTTTCTAATATGTGATGTAGTTGGATATTTCGAAGTTTGCATTTGGTGTAATATTATTGTAAGTCTTAAGGAATATGAATGTAAAGTATTAGTTTGGTAAAATAGGAAGTTCAGTCAAATCCACCACAAATCTAAAGTGAATATTGTACAGTATATAAGTTTATAAGGATCCAGCAGTACCCTAGATTAATTTATGTAGGAGATTTTGTTTACCATATTGGTGCTGAGGGTGTGTATTGGTAGGTGTGAACTGCCCTGCCACTCCGGCCCCACTGGCCAACCCAGACACTGTGTACTCCGGGACACAGGCCTTCTCCCAGCCAGGGCATACCACAGGTTAGGTCAAAAGGGGTGGGCTAGTTTAGCTGGGATGCAGACTACCATAGACAAATGTATGCTGCTTTGATATTACTGTATCTGGTAACTTTACACTTATGGGAACAGTAGCTGGATACCACCACTGAAGTCTGTGGTAGTCTACAGAAGTTTGAAATGAAGTGCATCTGTGAACTCCAATATAATTGTAACCCACTAACTTGTTCCATAGGACTCTTGGAGATGTAGCCACGTGGGTGGTATGGTTTGACGCTAACTCCACTAAGCCACTTCATTAAGTCTGGGGAAACTTACAGAAGGAAAAGAGTGTGGCTGTAGTTGTACTAACACAGATATGTCATGACAGATAGGCCTAGACTGGTTGCATGACATATTTTTCCAACTCATATAGTAAGTAGAATCAATTGCAATCTAATCCAGCATTTAGTTGCTATAGGCTTTTCATTTGTTAAAGTTATGCAAAGATAATCAAGTCTAGTAAAGTGGTGTGAAGATGTAAACACACAATACAATTTTTTTATGACAGTAAAGAGCAGTTTGTGCTTTTTGTGTATTTGAGCAAAGTATAATTAGAGTGTTTGGAAATGTTTGATAGGGTTGGATTATTACTTCATACAAACTACTGGTATTTTGCTTGGAATGCTTCTCATTAAATCTGGGTTATGAGTAAAAAAGTAACAGGTGAATGAGTGTAGTAGTAGCAGCAATATCTAGTGTGGGGTAAGGAGTAAGTTCATAACATCTTTTTTTGCTAGTATTTTTGGATTAATTATTTGCTAGCCATACCAGGACGTTATGTATGTGGTTTGGTTTGTATCTTTGTTTGTTATTAAGATAATGCAAAAGGTTATGTGTGGATTTTAAAGAAATTTTTACCAAAGGTGGGTGTAGTGACAGGCAAACCAGGATTAAGCTTTGAGAGAGTTTTAGATCTGGATCTGGATTAAGGAATGTTAATATAAATTTTCTTAGTGGTGTTATCGGTATAATAACATCAAAAATAAAAATGAGGATAAAATATTGGTGGACTGCACATAGACATGCAAACTATTTAGCAGGAGAATCTCTTAGAGTACAGTACTTATATACTGTATATATATATATATATATATATATATATATATATATATATATATATATATATATATATATATATATATATATATATATATATATATATATATATATATATATATATATATATATATATATATATATATATATATATATATATATATATTCCAAGTTGGTCAGCTTTCAAGGAGGTATGCAGTTTTTTAATGTTCTTTTAATACATTATAGTACAGTACCTGTACTCTTTTCTGTCATTTTAAAAAATCTCTTTACTGTACAGGAAATTAAAAATCATGAAGTTTGCAAATTACTATGCACACAATTTTAACTTTTGTCATGAACTGTACAGTACACTTCTATACTATATCAACAGAATGAACTCCTTAGAACTGAAGGTTTTCCTATAACATGGAATTCTCTCAGGTGTTCTTTAGAGCACTAAATTGTATTATCAGAAAAGTATGTTTCCAGTATTAAGGGTTTCAAAAGGATTGACTGACAAAGGTTGAAGACAGTGTGTCAGTTGGTAGAATTATCATCCATAATTTCTGTGCATAAGTAGTATGGAGAGGTGGAGTTAAAAGCAATTTTTCTTTTGTATAAATTGGTTTACTGTATTGTTTATAGAGCTACTAATGGAATCAAGAGATTTCCTATGGGTTGGTTATCTTTGTAAACTTATTGGGCATTTGCAGAGGTACACACTAAATTGAGTGCCATTTTTAATTGGAAAATTTATAAGTGAATTATGGGCATGTTATGTCTGTAGACTGTGTCGTTTGCTACAATATGCACTTCATTGAAACCCTTAATGCGTTTTGCTGTTTTTGTATCATGTAAATATTGGAAGTGAACTTCGTAAATATAAATTTTCAATGAAAATTATACTGACAAGTGAATTATCTCTCTCTCTCACTCCCTTTTTTTTTTTTTTGCCTCTCCACCTGGGAGGTGACAGCCATTAAATTTTTCTCTGTGTTGGGGATGCCTAGGGAAGAGATGTAGTATTCTTGATAGTGTGTTGATTTCCATGTCTGTCTTAATTCTATTTCTTGCTTTAAAAAAACTATTGCTCTAATTTTACGTCTTGGTACAGTAGCTACTGCTAGCTCTAAAACAGTGGCTCTCAACTATGTTTTTCTTATGTACCCCTTGAACATTTTTGACTGTGGCCATGGACCCCTCACCCATTGCATGGAATACAATAAAAAATTTCATCATTAACTTACTCTTGGTTACTGCAGAGTCGGTCCTAAATCTGTGGATTTGAGTTTACATATATTCTGGATGTGCATGTATAAATCAGTTTGATACATTGATACTGTAACTGCAATATATTCATTCATATACTGTACATGGCTTTTCCACTAATTTAAAAACCCTAAATTTTTTAAGTGTCTCGTACCCCAGAGATTCCCCTCGTGTACAGCCGGCAGCATAAATTCGCGTCCATCTCATGTAATTAATATTGCTAATATGACCAGAGTGTTGCATTCTGAACCATTTTATATTCAAACAACATACGTAATTTACCATATGAGAACTATATCTGTCATCTCTGCATTAAAATTGTATTACAACATCACTACAGCTAATACATACATAGGTGGAAATGAAGCGAACTTATGCTGCCGACTGTACCTCAGATTACAAATGACTGCTTAAAATCTAGGTTTTTGGTAATGGGTACTTTGACGATGGTAGGGTAAAGGCTATTAATAGTAGTAGTATTTTACTATTTTGTACTGTAGTGCAGTATTTACTGTATAAGTATACCAGATTGCTCTACAGATTTTATGTTCTTGTGTCAGTTTTTCATGTGAGATTAGAGTAAGATTTTTCTAGTTAGAACTTTGTACTTATTTGTAGTTAATGTAAAAGTCTTTATGTAGCATTGCAAGATACTTATTCATAATGGATATTAATTTGATGCTTTAGGAAATGCATATAACTGTACACTGGTAAAATTGCTGGTCAATACTGTAAAAGTATATCTTACAATTTGATGGCAATTTATATGCACTATTTCTATGATTTCTTAGTGAAGACTACAGTTTTGTAACAAATATATAACTCTTTTACATTTATGTAATTTTCTGTTTAACATCTGATGGCAAGCTCCCCAATCCTCTAGAACTGTATTCCCTTGTCAGTATCACTTCTACCTGTCTGCCAATATAATCAGTTAACCAATTGTTTCATATTTTTCACTGCAATCCAATCTATTTGTTAGCTCCTTCATTCTCTATTAACTTCTTCCCTGCCACCCAATTTTTCTTCTTATATCTTCCATACAACTGTTTGACCTGACTAGGATTTCTTTTTTCTTTTAGTTTTAGCAGTTTGCTGCATATTAGGTGGTATGAATGACTTTTGCCAGTGCAGTGTGATGTAAGGTTGATTTATTTCTTGCAGGACACAGCCACAGTGAAGATGAGGAAGACAATGAGTTTGAGGATGCTGTGGAGGAGCTGGCAGAAAACTTCATAGTCCACGTAAACACTGGCCAGGCTCACAAACGCTCTAACTCCAATATTTCACAGGTACCTCATGAATTTCTGGTAAAAGGTTATGAAGTGACTCTACAGTTTCTGGTGGTGCTGAGCCACCTGATGTGGAGTATTAGTGGTTATTTGGGAACTTGTGGTCATTTCAAATTGTGGTTCATCTGAGGTTACTGCTTCAATAAGTAACCAACCAGTGGGATGTATGCATACCTCAGGAGAAAACTGTTTTTAAGATGTCGCATCTTACAGTTTTCCTCCTACAATTGATTTTCTGTTGTGTGGCTTGAGTGGTACCATGCTGTTGTTATGGCTGGCAGTACCGGTACCTCTCAAGTCATATGGCACCAACATATTAGAGGGAGAGTGTAAATGGTGCTGTCCTCAGAAATATTTTTTTTCCTGCAGAGGCACATTCATTCCTTTGGGAGGTTAACTGCTGCAATGCTGTTCTTGCAATTTTGTGAGCCAAAAAATTAGTGTAATTGTGTAGTGTGTCTTGGTGGCTACTGAGTTGATGGGTTTGTGTGTGATTATCATTAGCTTGTATTTTTAATGACAGAAGAAACTGTAATTCTCTTATGGATGTTTTGTCATTGCTATTACAGTACAGACTGTTTGCATTATTTGTGTGCTGCCTATTCTTTATGTGAACAAGTTGATGGAATGCTGTAGTTAGGTAACTGAAAAATGGTGCTATTGTACTGTCCTGTACTAATTAATGTAATGTAATTAATGTAGCTTTTGTAATTTTTGGAAAATTCATGTTTCCAACAGCTTTTTTTTTTTCCACCATGATGTTGGTCATGATTACATACAGTTTATGCAAGCCAAACAAGCTTGATGGAGGTGCAGTACCAAGTTTTTGCTAAGTTATGTTTCCCAGCCATCATGGTTTTTACTGATGTATGGACAATAAGGACCTGGAGTATATTTCCATACTGTATTGGGATATTCTTAGGGGTCTTGTTCCATCATATATTTAATGAGAATCAGCAAATTTATATTTCAAATTGTGCACAATTTTGTCATGAAGATTTTAGTTATCACTATTGTGAACTTATACACTAAAAAGTGTCCTAAATTTACCCCTGAGAAAAGGATACCGTGGTCAAAGTTAATTGGTTAGGTGAGATTTGGGCAGTTTAGTGTAGATGAAACTTGGCTCTAGTTTTTCAATTTTCCACATTCATAGATGGTCATCAATTCAAGTCAAAGCCAAATGTAATAATTTGCGTGTTTGCCCCAACTTCAAAATATCGATTACTCATGCTCATCCCCTATATTGTACGGGTAGGTAGAGAGGGTGGTAATAGTGACAGAGTTTGTCAATTCTGACATTCAACAGATAAAAAAAATCAATCAAATGATGGCCCCCCAAAATGGTCCTCCAAACTTAAAATGCAAAAGGAAAGTGCTTGGAGGAATGATTGATGAGTTTTACCTTTTATTATACCCAAACATGCTCATATAAATGTTGTGGCTTAATATGCAGCAGAAAATGAAGCAGTTACTTTTGGTCACACAGTACCAGTGAAACCATGAGACATACATGTTCAAAATTCTCAGGCAAATGCAATATGATATGAAGTTCTTGAAAAATTGTACAATCAGTGCATATTCATCCACTGCAATCATACTGGGCCTATCTTGTACCATTATATTTGGGTATGTGTAGTAATGAGCAGGTGGACACATTTCCACATTTCCCTAGTTGAAATGTACCATCTAAGTATTTTGAACAAATACATTCATTCATCTATTTATATATATTGACTCCCTATTCCCTTATGGAAACTCTCATTTAGGGCTGGCCAAGGTAAAACAGTAAACAGGTTCAACACCTCCTTGGCAAGGTTTAATTGGGACCTGTTTGTCCATCCCAAAGAGGTTTTCACTCCTTTCCCCCAGGAAAACTCTTGCCTCGCAGGGGCTTTGTGTTGCATAGTGCAATGAGTTGCGTTGAGGAGATATTCTTGGTTAGAAATATAATTGGTATGGGTGATGTTTCCTTGAAAGTGTGTGTTGTGTAATTGGGGATGGCCTGATACCTAAGCTGTAGGAGACAGAAAAAATTTTAACCAGCGACTAAGATCTTGGAGTGACTTAAAAATCCAGGTACTTCTTTGAGTTTACTGACACCACGGGGGTTGTACTTTCCTGGCCGAGGCTGTGTACCTCTACTACCTAATATACTATGCAGTAAAGTAAATTGGAAATGTGTTAATTGATCATAGATGTTGTGAGTCTTAAAGAAATTGCAGAAGAGAGAAGTTTTTTTTTATTTTTGGCTATTTATTACTTCCTATTTAATATTGGGCATAATTCTATCCTTTCAATACAGTAATTTAAAACCTCTCTTATTGTTTTTGTCTCTATTACTCCTTTATATAGGAACCTTAGCCACTGTTTCAGGTGGGTTTGAGTCAATGAGAATGATCATCTGATACCTTCTGTAGTATACTACCTATCTTGCTTTTCTGCAGCTCATTGTTCGTACTTTATCAACTTCTTTTTAAAATCAGAACATGAATGAAGACTTACACAAAAAAACTAATTCTTGCTCACAGTTTTCCAATACAACTCTTTGTGAATGTTTGGATAGTCTGTGTTAGAGGTGTACGTAACCTGTTTATTACTGGTCCCTTGTACCTTCTCCCCTTCTCTACCATGATCCCATCATTTCCCTTACCTAATTACAGTGGTGTATGCCCTGCAGTGGTGGTGTGGAGTGTCACTGCTCTCACCACTAGCTGCTCACACCTCCCAGTTTACTCTCCCCCTGTAGTCTGCAATGCTTAGGTCTGTGTTTATAGTAGTGATGGAGATGATGCTCTTTGCCTGAACTTCCTTCCTCCCAATGCTGCCACCCCATATCCCTGCCATTCTTGCATCATTATTATACCTGTTGATGCATGCTGTCATTGCACCTGTTTCAGGTAGTCAATTTTCCTATCGTTTTCTTACGTTTGTGTTAAAATCATATAATCCTTCGAGAGGGATGTTGTTGTACATTATAAATAAGTACAGTAATTATTTCAATTGAATCTACTCTTATTGCCCATTATTGTCATGGTAAAAAGCATAAATCGCCTTCATTTTGATACATTAAGGATAATAAGCAAAGGTTTCACATGGGTACCTGGTATAATGAGTGGATTGAAGGCTACCAGTTTCTCCAAACCATGTCAAGAACCAGAAAATGATGCTTTGTTTTGTGGCACACTCAGGATAAATCTGTAGCCTCCAATTTGTGGATACTTAAAATAGAGAACTGTATTAAAATTACATTTTAGGAATTGCCTCTCCTGTGTGGGAAAATGGTTTGGGATCTGTGTTGTTTGTTCTTAATGTAACTGAAATCTGTGACATCATGCAGTGTCTGGTGGTGTGCTCATGGTGTGAAAAGGTGTGGTATGTTGTGATGTGGTGTGGTGTGATGTGGTATTGTATGCTGTATTATGTGGAAGTCTGATGGCTGGTGTGGTGCAGGGGTCTGAGGGCGGAGGTGTGGGTGACGCAGCCTCGGCCTCCAGCAGCGAGGGTGAACCCCCGGACAACAACACAGTCCAGGTCATCATGCGCAACACTGACAGTAGTTATAGTGTAAGTTCCCCCCCTGCACTGCCTTGCCTGCCCGTGCATGCACCCATATTATTTTAACCTGGCACCATCAGTGTGTTGATTTTTGTCCTTTTAGTAAGTAGTAAAAAAAACTGTAGACATCCTATGACCCCTCAGTAATTGTTTACAAGGTGCAGTTGGAGAGTTCCAGATTTTACACTTTCTTACAGATATGAACGCTGTCAGTGAGAGACCAGTATATCCCATATCACTGTGTAAGGGGTGTTTGTGATGGGAGGCAGATGCTTAACTTACATGCATGTCATTTAGGGGGGTTGAAATCATAAATAGATGTGAAATTACAAATACCTTCAACTGTACCATTATGCATGCATTCTGTTTCCATATGGTCTTCAGTTGTTATGTATATAGGTTTAGTGCTTAAGTATATCAAGCCACATGATATAGTACCATTACAGATTTGAGAGTTCCTGCTTGTCTGAATTATAATTAACTTTTCATATGCATGCTGGTGACTAGTGGGAATGGGCAATAGAGATAATTTTATAGAATTGAGTTAAGCCCCATCATTACAGGCTTCAACCAACAAGCCTTTTTTTTTCCATAAGTGGATTCTGGGTTAAAATATAAAGTATTCCCATATGTCTTTGAATAGGAGCAAGAGGCAAGGGTTTTCTTTACAATTATGTTTGTTGGATGATAGCAGTTATAATTGATAATGGTGTAGTTTAAGAAAAATGTGTGGAACAATCTGCAATATTAACTGTCACAATGCACCTGGGTGGGACATGTAAGAATAAACGGTTGCTCCATCCAGACAAAATACTGGAGAGACTCAGAAGAGAGTAACTATGGGGAAATATTTTGCCATTGAAAATGCTGCCTATTTAAAAGTCTTATTTCTATATCATGGATATTCTTGGCACTGTTTGTTTGTGGATATGCAATTATTTTGGTTTAGTTTATGAGACTTTGAATTGTAATGTTAGAAAATTGGGGAATGAAGCATTATTACCAGTATGGCAACCATTGTGGGCCTAAGATTGATTTCATGCCATGACTATTTACCTCCAAGAATGTGAATTCAGAGTTGTTTCATTGGGCATTCTGTCTGTAATTCAGTAGTTTAACTTTAGTCATTGTTACATGTTCTAAACTTTTAGAAGGAAACTATTTATTAGAATGAGCTGCATATTGAACTGCTGTCGGGGTTTTCTTTTGGTAGCGTTATGTCTTGTATAGTTGTTGAGTTTTTTGGTTAAATATTAACATATGCATCATTGATTAAATGTTGTATGGAGCAATATTTCATTGTGTAGGTGACTATCTTGAGTCAGAGTCTGTGACTAAGCATGGAAACACTGCTAATGCAGCTGTATTACGATAATGGCAAGAGGTCTGTTGAACATATATGAAAATAGGTGTACTCTAGATGCAGCAGTTTATAGTACAGTAAACAATCATACCTCCATTAATTGGCTTAGCAATTCTTGTGTAATTTGGTATGATTTTGAGGAAGGAATATCTATCTTTAACACAGCTCAATCTCTTTAAACACTATTTTTCATACGGAGCAGTTCGTAGCCACATAGCTCAACTTAAATTTCCCAGGTGAAACTGATCCAAGGCAGATCTACTGAAGTCGTAGGCTCCCACCAATCGTATTTTGCTATTTTCTCTCTCCCACTCTCCCTCCTTTCTTCTTCTACAATCTATACTATTTCTAATTTTTCTTCCTTGCACTATATAATGCTGATATTTTGCTTTTACTTTAATATGTATTTATGTTTCAAGAGTCCACATGAGTACTGTTACATATTTGTATTTATACCATCATTACTGTACATGCAATTGGCATGGTGAGTTAAGGTCTTGCTTAAAGGGAAATAGACTTGACTCCTACCATAGATTTTACCACAGCTTATGACTAGAACCATTACTCTCAAATTTAAATTACTACTGTATTATACAGTGGAAGAATAGTAAACAATATCATTTTTTTTTTTTTTTTATTAACAAAAGAAGGTTTATTGCACTGTACTTGTTTGTATGATTTAACTATTATTGTTGCAATTGTATGCTTGAAGTTTGGGCAAAAACAAATTATAGAATATGTAAAAAATAAAGCTATACATTCCCCCCCCAAGATTTGGAGTGCCACTACAAATATAAAATTGATTAATTTTAAGTGTAAGATAAACCTAAACTATTGTCCTTTTTTTATTATGCAACTTTTAATGGCAAAATAGGGTATTAATGCTGTAGTTTTTCAATCAGTGTTTCTGAAGCTAATTGAAACTAACTTCTTTAGTTAACAATTTTCATCAGTTACAGTGTAAAGCAGTTGCTTCCATTTTCCACTTCCTTGATACAATTTCTTTTATATGATAATTTAATGGATTTTATAATGGTGTCTGACCCCACAGTATATATCTGTTCTTATTTCTATTGTAGATATGGTTGAGTAGTACATGAAACTTATTGACTTCTGTCTCACTCCTCATCTGATTTCTCTTTGTTTAGCTTATGTAATGTGCTAATTCCCATGCATGTGTATTTCCTTTGACTATTTATGCTGATCATGTATTTTATTTCATTTATTGCCAATGACATAACCATTTTCAACGTTCTAACACAGTACTGTATATCAATATAGTTTGGTGTCTACTATTAGGGATTTGAAAATCAAGTACATTTAAGATTAGAAAATTAAATAGTAACTGCAAATTAAAGCCAGTGAATCAATGAAAGCCTTGAGGTTTATCCACAATTGTTATATAGACAGGCTCTGGATAATCATCAGAATATAGAGTCTGAAGTAAATTAGTCTGTGATAAAATAGTTGGATAGATATCTCGCCAACTTGAGGTTGTGAATCACAGTTATCAGAGAGTTATGCTGTGTAGAAGTGTTAGCTCAGTATCTTATTAGTATCCCTTGACTATTTAACTTTCAATACATGAGGAGTTCTGAACATGAAGGACCAGCTCTCTTGTGTGTACTGTAATGCCCTGTATCTTGCTTACAAAGCCTACTGATAACTGAAATTCATTAATGCATATCATAACATCATCCTTTCTACAGGTACTAATATTAACCTCCCTGATTTTATTTTACTGTAATTGATGTGTTCTTTGTTGCTAATTACTTCCATATTATATTTATAAATCCATTTGCTGTTCCCAATTATAACCCTAACCTGTCCAGTATATTTATTCTCATACTCTTATTGACTCTGCGCTGGAATCCAGCTGTGGCCAAAAAGAGTATTTTCAAGAACAGTTGTAAAGATATGATTAATATTTTTGTCTTGGTAATGGGGGTGGGTTTTATATATCTAACCAATCAAAGTTATTAGAATTATTTTTTTATCTTATAAACTCCCTTCTTAACTCGTCAATTTTCTGCTTCATCAAATTGACTTTGGTCTCTTCCCATTGACATTAGAAACCTTGTTTCTATATATAACTCTTCTTGTGTGTGTAGGTTCTCAGAGTTAATGCACTACCATATCCAGAACATTTATGGGTAGAAAAGCAAACCTTGGTCCTTCTTTGCCTAGCATAAGTAAAAACTTTTCTAAACCATCTGAAATTGAATCCTGATAACCTCTAAAGAATAATTCTCATAATTGTGTTACATTTTTATTTCCCTCATCAATCCTACAGAATTTACCCATTACTGTAATCAATACAGTACCTGTATTGTAGAATTGCATCCCATCTCCATCAAAGAGAATGATGTATTGTAACCATTTATTGAATCTACAAAATTATGCCTCTTCTTGATTTATCTTTACCTCATGGATCTATGTTCATTTAGATTCAACAGAGTCATTTTCCTCCTCAACCGTACAGAAGTTGTTGTTTTATATGCTATGAATTAATGCCCTGTCTTAATTTTACAGAAGTAGGTGGTCTTGTTCCTGCAAAGTAATATCCCTGTTACTATGCTTTATTTTTAGTATCTACTTAAGTTGATTTTGACCTGTTACTACCATTCTTTAATAATCTTTCCTTATCACAGTTAAGTGAAGAGATGGCCAGTCTAAATGGGTCTCAGGCTACAACTCCAACAGAGGGCGTATGTCCACAGCCCAACGGTAGGCCACGGAGGCAGCGGAGAAGTAGAGTACCAGAAAAACCCAATTACCCCATCAACCTTTGGTCAATAATGAAGAACTGCATCGGCAAGGAGCTCTCCAAGATTCCAATGCCTGTGAGTTTATACTAGACAATGGAAAATCTTAGTTTAGCCATCTTTGTTGGGTCATTGGAAGTTTTGGTATCTTCATGGTGTGATTATTAGTCATGACTTGAAGTACATTATGGACATGAAACTTTCGAGACATAATAGAACTTTGTAGAGGGTTAACACCATTCCATAGTATAAGTGCTGAGAACTAAATGACTGTTAAAGTTCTCTGGAGTATGGTGCCAGAAACTTGACAAGCATATGATATTTTTCACTCAGTTTTCTTTACCAATAGGATATGCCTTTAGAAACTATAATTTTTCCCTTTATGATATGTAGTTTTCTGTGGGTTTCGGTGTGTAGCACTACTTTATGGAGTGTTTATATTTTTGAGAGGTTGCTTGGATTAGTTTTTGTTCTTGGACTGATTATGTAGTAATGTGAACTGATATTATGCTGTGTTTTCATATTTCAGGTAAATTTCAGTGAACCTTTGTCTTTCCTGCAACGGTTAACAGAAGATTTTGAGTATGCTGACATATTAGACAGAGCATTGCAGGTAAGAGTTTCCTTTATAGCAACTTTTTAGAATGTCATCTTCCATATAAGAACAAGCATACAGTATTTTTTCCTTGCATGTGTGGTTTCACATACCTGTTGGGCAAACATTCCAGAATGACCAGTTATTTATAGACATTAGCTAATAACAGACCCTAAGCAATTTTTTTTCTCTTTCATATGAATATATATATATACTAGCGGAGGTACCCGGCGTTGCCCGGGAAAGATGCACTCTGGAGTTCAGAAATAGTCAATATTAACTTTATAATATGTGAAAGCATTTTAGTCTTGTTGCGTTAGTTAATAATGTTCCGCGATCTCAGGCCGCTTGCCAGTTGCCATACTTACAACCATGGCTGATAGTGCTGGACCAGGGTCCAAGGAGTGTTGGAGAGCAACTGAACAGAGTTTGAAAAAGTGAGGCTTCTAAACCTCTCTCAACGTTGAGAATGGTTTGGAAAATTCACTTGTTCGAACTCTGTCTAGTTGCTCTCTAACACTCCTTGGACCCTGGTCCACCACTATCAGCCATGGCTGTACAGTTGGCGGCAGAAGTCCTGTCGCCTCACCTGCTTCACCGAGACACGCAGTATTCATGGAGTCGAGAAATACATATGTTTTCTACACCTAACAATCTCGAGTCTATGAACATCAAGTGCTTCGGTGAAGCAAGTGAGGTGACAGGACTTTTGCCGCCAACTGTACATTCATTTGTCGCGGGTTTTTAGCGGCTCGAACGGAAAAATCCTTTTGAGCTTCTGTTCGAGTGGTACAGTTGGCGCGAGATTTTAGCAGCTCGAATGGAAAATTTCCGTTCGAGCTCTTCTTTATGGTTTTAACCGATAAATAGAATATTTGACATTTTAACGTAATCTTTATGTCATGTTACATCATAAAAACCTTTGCCGGTGGTGCTGATTCAGAGTATATAGTTTTGGGAGTGAAACCGTTTTTTTTTTTTTTTAGCGGGATTATAGTAGATGACTTAATTTTTACGTTGAGTTACGTCATGTTACGAAATACCAAACCTGCGCCGGGTGATGGTGATTCAGAATATATATGAGTTTTGGATGTAGGTGTAACCGTTTTTGAGTTATAAGAGGACAAACAGAGACAGTTAGCCATTTATAGTGTAGATATATTAAACTTTAGGAAAAGTATTTGGTTTTACTCTTGTTGTACTGTACAGGATTATTCACTTTGACTTGTTGTTCAGTGGTTGTTGCGATCTCAAGCCAAGAATCTTTCCTTTCATTCCCTAGGTTGAGGACACTTGTGAGCAGTTGTCACTAGTGGCTGCCTTTACTGTGTCATCATATGCCACTACTGCGTTGAGAACGGCCAAGCCCTTCAACCCCCTTCTTGGCGAGACATATGAATGTGACAGGACAGATGATCTTGGCTGGAGAGCCATCAGTGAACAGGTATGATGCACATTTATAAGTTTTTCCTCAGTATGTTGCTTTGAATTAAGTCAACATCACTGTATATGCAAGAGAAACATTAGGAGCAAGCATTCTTTTCTGAAAATATGTCTAACTATAATACAGTACTGTAGTAGAGTAGCAGTTATGGAGTTAACTTGTACAGTATTGAAACTAGGTGCAGTAGTAACATTTTACTTTTAGTCCTTGTAAGTATGTTATTGATGAGATCCACCACTCCTTCATATAATACTGTAGCCTTTTGGAAACAATTTACCAAAATTATGTCCTTTCTAATGAAGGTAACCTAACCTAACTAATTTTACAGGGGTATATCTCCTTCTGTCACAGTCCTTCAACAGTGGGAGCTTGTTTGATTACATGCGTCATCCTGCAACTACCTTACATTATTCCACTCTCAGTCACACTATTAGAAATTTGTCATTGCAGTGCAACCAAACAAGCTTAAAATATTTCAGAAAAATAATTTAGGGTCAGTATTGCATCACAAGAATAAGTGACTTCTTCATATATCTTTGATCCCCAAACATAAGTACAGTATAGTGTATCATAATGCTGCGTACAATAAGGTTTCCAAGATACAATTAATTGTTAGGCAGGACATGTCACCACTCCAACTAATTTATGTACAGGACACCATTGTATATACTTAATTTTTTCTCCAATTAATTTTATATTTAACACGGCCACCAAGTTAGCTGAAAGGAGATTTGATTTAAATTGTTTATTTATTATGTTTTTTTTATTATTAAAAACAGTCCGGTAGTCAACAGTTTGTCATTTGGGGTTTTACTGTACATATAGTTATACTGTATATATATTATATGATGAGGTTAGTGTACATAACACACTGTACCATAACACACATTTATAATATATGATGTAACCATGGTAAAGTTGTTCTGTGCTGTGTGTCAAAGATCTCTAGTTCAGTAGAAGCAAATCAGTAATCATGCCATATTATAGTTATTGGAGCAATGGAGACCAAAGAAGAATGGTCAAGTATGATGTATTACTTCTTTTTCTTGAACAGAGAGTAAGTAGGAATGAACTAGGCCCCATTTGATAAACTCTTACTTACGTATCTTTTGTACAATGCAAATTGCGTATGAAATTTTTATGATCTGAAATTATGAATTTGAATGAGATATATTTTAATATGATTTTAAAATGTACAGGAACACCACAGTACTGTACATGTTTTGAGACCTTGTGCTACTGATATAATTTAATTTGATTGATATATGAATGCAGCACATTTTAAAATTCATTAATTTGAGTTGATATCTGTGTTTTTAAAAAACTCTAGTCAAACATTGAGTTAGCAGTTTGCTTTGTTTTTAACATTCCCTTATTGTATTAACTGCTTTTTTTGTGTTGACAAGAATGAGAGTGTATTCAGTGGGTAAACAATGTTATGTCAAATATAAATTGATGCCTTGTTACCCTGAATTCATATTATATAGTCTGATGTGGATTAGTTTATACACTGCAGTTGCTATGACTTTTAGTATTGTGTACAATGTCTCAACATTGCAATATACTGAACATATATGCAAATGATATGTAAGTACATTTCTGGTAATACTTAGTGTCTTATGTTCATACTGTACAGTTGGGGAATAAAGTATCTGAACACTGTTGGCGGCTTCTGGCGACAACTCCAAGAGTAAACACATCAGTGAGAGAAAATATACATGAGTTGAAGGGTAACTTTTGTTTTACAGTCTGTGGTTAGTTGATATCACCCAGTATTAGTTATCGTTATGTAGAAATTAATGAATTTTGTCTATTTCTAACGTGTTTACTCTTGGCATCGTTACCAGAAGCCACCAACTATGTTCAGATACTTTGCTCCCCAACTGTATATCTGGTAAGTATTTCCAGGTCTCTTTCTCAGAATTGACAGGGATTCCATATAAAATTCCTTGAAGCTGCATAGCATGTCAGTCATCATTTTGAGTCCCTTGATGCTAATGCTTTTCCTGAGAGAAAATCAGGAATAAATAATTTTGTTTAAAATTTTCATTACTAAAGAGAAGATTGGTGACACTGTCTTATGTATTCAGAGAAACACCTCACTAGACATCCTTGAACTTTTTACAACAATATAATTCACACAGGAAGGAGTGTGGTATGTGTTCAAATAATCATACTCAGTCTGAAGGACCTGTAGATATGTGATGGCAACCAGTGTCCACTGCAATTTCTTTTTAAAATTGACCTCTACATAGATAAAATAATCACAGGAATAATTTTACAACAAGGTTATAATTATATACTATACTATTAAGAAATTATGATATCCCAAACATCAGTGTCAATATTAAATTGATTTCATAACTTAATTCATAAGACCTGTATAGACACTACTGGTTTCTCAGAGAGTTCTTACATCTGACAGAACTTCTGCCAATTGATGTGTCTCGTGTCTTTGAGGTGAGACGGTTAATGTATGTCTGGTCCGACTTGTTAGTGGATGCGTTGTGGGTCATGGTGATGGAAGGCGTTGATGAGGTGAGAGTGAGGGGAGTATGTGTCCAGGAGAGAGCTCCATGTTGGTGGACTGTGTCCTCCCTGTCCCTCTCCCTTCTCTGACTCTTCCCTCTCTACCTGGCAGAGTAAGTCGTCTTATTACACATGGCACACAACGATGTACAGTTGCCAGCACTTATAACTGGTACAGGAAAAGAGAACTGACCACACAGACTGTACCAGTTATAAGTGCTGGCAACTGTACATAGAACAAGTGTGATATATAAAATGAACTTACAATATTAGAAAATAAACTTGGATCGTTTCCTTTCCGTGTTTGAACTTTCTAAACAAGCTACTGTGGTAGAGAAATACATTATAATTAATTATGTTGATTGTGTTCTAGTTTGCACCCAATATGCAGTTTTATCTTAAGATTGCAGTGCTTTACTGATACTATGAATATACATACACATTATGTACAATATATACCCATGTAATGAATACTGCACACACGTTATAGAAAATTCTATTTCTTTTAAAGACTTTGTAAAACAGAATAGACAGGGAATGTTTAGACAATTTCCTTGAATTATTACTGGTACTGGTATTGAATTAAAGTGAGCTGTGTAAACTTTATGTAATTAGTCAACTAATTTGGAACCTAGAGGAACTCTATGTGAAGGTTAGGTACTGTAATACACCAGGACTTTGATGCTGGATATTGTATGAACCTATTCGGTTAAATTGAATTCTACTTTTGGTTAAGATGTATATTTTGTGTCAGGACTCAACATACCTTTCATTAATATTGTTTTCAGGTTTTTGTTCACAGATAGGAAAAACTTGGCTTTGAAAAGGTTTTAAGGACGTCTGTCTCACATTTGACATAGCCACATGAAATTTTTTTTATCTAAATAACAGTAATTTTGTGTCATATTTAACGTTGATTGGCAGACAAGTATGTCTGTCACACCTACAATAAATAAATGCTAGGTCTTGCGTCTTGGTAAGGGAGGTAGCAAAGTCGTACAGTATACTTTAATCTAATGTTAATCACTAGTCTGCTATAAACCAGTAGTGTTTTATTAAGAATATTATTACTGTAGTTATAGTTTATTCATAGTCTTAAAATCTCTTTAAGAGGAACTTAAGTATTTATTCTGGATAAGATATCCCATCAGAAAAGAGAGCTTCATAAATGAATCTGAATTTTATAAGAGGGAGAGAAATGAGATTGGATAGCTTTTTTCTGACAGGATTGATGATAGCCCTGAGCATTCGTTTCCTAGGCCTCTGTTGACATACCTGCTGTCTGGCATTCCTCTCCACTGAGGCGTATTGAGGTGAGACACTAACAAAACCCTGGCTGTCAGCTGGGTGTGTCTTGCCCCTTTCTCTTAATGATTTGTGTTGGTCTTGGGGTGGGAGGGCAGTCACTGTAGCCAGTCTGGATGCTTGAGGGTAGAGATTCTGATTGTTCAATTCTGATGGAAGGGAATCAGAGGGCTCATGGTTGTCAGGCCGATCAGGACGTTTATTATTTTGTGCTCTAGTATCAAGCCGTGAGGACTCCCATCTGTATATGTCAAACATCTCAGGGTGATCTTGTAGCAGAATCTCTTGGATGGGTTGACGCCATTGCTGAGAGTCATCCTCATCAGGAGAGTGTGAAATGCCTTCAGGTTCCTCACTGGTAGTGATGAAGTGCAATGGAGCATTTGTAGTAGTTGTTGATTCGGTGACTGTGATTAATGGTGTTTTTGTGGTCCTCTTGCTAGCTTGAGCAGCTCTGTATGATCTAAAGGAGTTTACAGACAAATGTTTTGGCTTCTGGGGCATCCTGATAGTTGTGGGAATGAAGGTTGGTGCCTGCTTAACTGAAGATGATGATGTGGTGATGGGAGGCAAAGTTGATACTGAAGGTGCAGTTGTGGATAGGCTCTTCCTCCTGTTAGCCATAAAGTCACGGAGCCGCTGAATAGACCTAATTCTTGGCGGCTTGATAAGTCTGAATGATACTGCATTTTGGGTTGTGCTATTTTGGGTTGTATTTGTGACAGGTCTGTCAAGTTCTTCATCTATTTTATCAGTGTCATCTTTGGTGTTTTTATTATTGACTCCAGGATGTTTCACAAGTAAGACTGTCTTAGATTCCTGGAGCATGGCACTTGGATCATCATCACTGGGATGTTTAGTAGGTTTTATGGCAGCTGGGAGTGAGACAGTTGGGTCATTTGCAGACATTTGGTTGACTTGAGGGAAAGCTGGTGTTCTTTCTGTAGTTGTGAGGACTAAAGTTGGTGTAGGCTCATTCGTATGATCAGCCCTTTTTGGAGGAGTTGTGTATCTCAGTTTAAACCTCGACTGTGGGTTCCTCCTTGTCCCCTTTATCCTCTCTCTCTCGGTTCTTGCACTTTCAAGAGATGGGCTTACTGTTGGGGGTTTTATAATGGTTCGATGATTCCAGCGTCCAGGCATGAGCAACCCTGGCCTCTCTCTCTTCTTCATTAGCCCAGGTGGTACATTTCTAGAAGTTGTCCCAAATCTTGGAGGAGGGGAGAATGTTTGCATCTTTTGTGTCACAGCCTCTTCCTGCCATGGATAATTTGTGCTTGTATGTGTGGTGGGATGAGTAGTAAACGTAGAAGGTATTCTAGTACTTGCTATATAACTTGAGGTTGCAGAGGGGGATGTGGGATTGGAATTTGTCAGTGTCTTTGGCTTGTTTTTGGTTGATTTTATTGTAGTGGTGTAAGGTGAAAGAGTTGTAAATTGTTTTTCATTAGGGGTTGTAAGAGGGTTTGGGAAAGAGGAGACAAATGTCCTGAACTGTTTTACAGTTGGGTACACTTCACCAGCCTTGGGCATAGGTGTTGCTTCAATTATTGTTATTTTCCTTATGTTCTGAGAAGAAGAATATTTTTCTCCTTTTGTTTTTTCAGTCATGTTCGTCCTGACACTCAGTATATTACTGTCATTCAGATCTACTGGTTTTATTGCCCTCCAGTTCAAAGGGAAAAGTGTTGGTAAAGTTTTTTCGTCATTAGGAAATGACTTTGATTGAGATAAATTAAATTGAATTCTTGGGCGTGAACGAGTTGTGGGCATTTGTGTTGTAG
Source organism: Petrolisthes cinctipes (assembly GCA_033782935.1). NCBI lineage: Eukaryota > Metazoa > Arthropoda > Malacostraca > Decapoda > Porcellanidae > Petrolisthes > Petrolisthes cinctipes. Next base: position 40,691 of record JAWQEG010005578.1, read on the forward strand.
GATTTTTATGTAATGTAGTCATACTAAGAGTAGATGCCATGGTTTGTGAGTTTGTTTGCACATTAAGAGGTGTAGTAATGGCAGGTAATGGAGTAGTAGTACCCATTGGACTAAAGGTAATCCTCTCCATAATAATGGTTGAAGGGTGGGAGGCTTCTGTAGCAAACTTTGTTACACTCAACTTTTCCTCTGAGGGTGAAGGTTGCATGTCGTCATCAGTGAAGCTTGCAGAATACTTTTTATCGTTGTTTGCTGCTGGTATGTTCCTGTGTGCATGAAATGTCTGGATCTTATATAAAGTATTGTTGGTAGATTTTGAAGGATATACAACATCATCTAAAGTAAATTTGATGAGTTCTGGTTCATCATTTCCTCTCCCTGTTGGTTGGTCAGTATTTTTTATTGATATTGTGTGTGTTATTGTAGGTACTGATTCAGAATGGGGAGGGAATATTGTAGGAGTCTGTTGGCTAGCGTGAACTGTGCCGAATGTACCATTTGGGTTTTCCCTCAGTGAATGTAGTGTGTTTGGTTGAGTAAAATCTGAAGATGAAACTAAGGAGTTTGAGTTCTCTTGATATAAGGTGTTTATCACACCATTTTTTAATAGAGAATCACTCTTGTGTGACTGGGGAGTTGGTTGAGAAACACCAAGGTTACCAGAGTTTATATTGTGAAAGTCAGATTGGGAATTTATGAAAGGCTTTGAATTAAAAGGTTTGTATATATTATTTTGGAGGTTTGGATGATGGGTTGGCCCTGCTACATTTCCACTGGTTTTTATGATAGGGTCCAGATTCGGCCTGAAGTTAAACAGAGGCATTGTTGCTTGAACTGGAATTGTGAGATCCCTGAAGAATTCTAAGCCTGAGTTAGTATCTGGGAGATTGTTTAATGGACCATCAATATTTTGGGCAGAGTCTAACTTTTGTACCCCAAATTTAGGTGGTGGTGGTGACAGATGTGTTGAAGGAGGGGAGTAAACTTTGGTCTTTGTCTGTGAGGAACTGTGGTCATTATCCACCTTAGAGACATCATGTGTGAAAGTTTGAAAGAGACCATCAGTATCCTGGCGGTTCTTCCCTGGGCTGCGAATGAAGCTGAATGGGTTGAGGAAGTCCATGTTGGGTAAAGATGGACGGAAGATGGGACGGAATTCAGTGGAAGGTCTGAAGTTCCTTAGACCTGGTTGGGTGTTTGGCCAGGGAATGAATCCTGATCCTGGGGCAGGTGTAGGGGTGTTAGTGCTGACAGTGTTGGTGATGGGAGGCAAAACAGTCTGGCTTTGACTTCCTGAAAAGGACTGTGTTTGAAAATTAGTCGATTCTCGTGGAGGACGGATATTGTTTGATCTTAGAGGCTGGAATGACTGAAATTGTGAGTTTTGAGGTAGTATGTTTTGTGTTTGAAGTGGTAGCTGTTGTGGCTCAAGTGGTAGTAGTTGTGGCTGGGGTGGGGGTTGTTTTGGTCCTTGATCTAGCGGAAGTTGTGGCTGTTGTGGTCTTTGTTGAAGTTGATGTAGCTCTGGTGACTGTGGTCTTTGTTGTGACTGAAGTTGTGGCTGTTGTGGAGTGTGTTGTGCCTGTTGTGGCCTTTGTGAAGACTGAAAGTGTGGTGGCTGTTGGGGGTTTTGTTGTACCCCTTGTGGCCTTTGTTGTGACTGAAATTGTGGCTGTTGGGGTCTTTGTTGTGACTGAAATTGTGGAGTTTGTGGTTTTTGTTGTGGCTGAAATTGTGGCTGTTTTGGATTTTGTTCTGGCTGAAATTGTGGCCTTTGTTGTGACTGAAATTGTTGCTGTTGTGGTCTTTGTTGTGACTGAAAGTGTGCATGTTGTGGTTTTTGTTGGGACTGTAAGTGTGGTTGTTGTGGTGTTTGTTGTGGTCTCTTTTGTGACTGAAATTGTGGCTGTTGTGGTCTCTTTTGTGACTGAAATTGTGGCTGTTGTGGTTTTTGTTGGGACTGAAGTTGTGGTCTTTGTTTTGTCTGTTGTGACTGAAATTGTTGTTGTTGTGACTGAAACTGCTGTTGTTGGGGTGGATGTTGTGGTCTCTGGTGTGGCTGGAATGATTGAGGTGGCCTGTTGTGAAGCGGAGCAGACTGTTGGGGTTGCTTGGAGTTGAGTGGTATCTCTTGTGGCTGAGACAGATGGTGGTGTTGTTGAGTGTGTGTGTGTTGTGGCTTAGATGTCAGTGATGGTTGTGATTGAGGTGACTGTGGTAGTTGTAGTTTTGATGGCCTTTGTTGTAGTTGCTGTGGTCTGTGTTGTGGTCGAGGTTGAGGTTGTATGTGCTGTGACTGAGGTGGTAATGTGTGTGAACGGGGTGGTCTGGGCACTAGCTGAGGTGGGTTTTGCTGAGGTGGGACTGGTTTGTGTTGTGGCCGAGATGGCTGCTGTTGCTGAGGCGGTAGTGGAGGACTGGTCTGAGATTGCTGGGGCTGCTGTTGAATTATAGTGTCCTGTGGCCTTGTCTGGTGGTGGGGTTCTTGTTGTGGTGTATGTTTAGTTGGTGCTGGGGAATGCTGCTGTATTGGTATTCCTTGTGGTGGTCTATTTTGAATTAGTACTGCTTGTGTTGGCTTGGCCTGAATTGGTGCTGCCTGCGGTGGTCTGGTATGTGACGGTGTTGCTAGTGGTGGTCTTAGTTGCAGAGGCCTGCTCTGTGGTGGTCTTACAGAAAATGGGGAAGTTTGCTGGGAGACCTGTGGTAAGCCTTCAAGTTGGTTTGTCAGTATAACCTGAGTGTTCCTCTCTGAATGTGTGGTGCCCATGATGTCTTCACCCTTTGGAGGACCAAATCCAGGAAACTGGATGGGAAGTAACTCCCTGATCGTTGATTTTAGTGGTGGTGGTGTCAGGTGCCTCATTGGCAGCGGTACTTGTCGTGGGATGTGAGGTGATGATTTAGAAGATGCTCGAGTTTGATTGCCGATGCCAATTATATCCCAAAGGGGGAGGAGATTTGTGTCTTCTTTCCTGGTTGTTGAACGTAGGGGAACCATGATTGGGTAGACATTGCTAATGCGATCATGAGGATCCTCTAAAGGACTAGGGGTTGGGTGTGGAACGACCAGAAATGGAGGAGTGTTCTTGTTATTAAAATTAGAACCCCTGCCTAGATTTCCATTAATTAGATATGGAGGGAATTCCAACTTTTTTGTCTCAGCTGGACGGAAAAGTGGTATTGGTGGTAAATGTTCAGGTTTAGGTGCAATTACATGCACATTTCTGAGCAGTAGAGGATTGTCTTTAGGAATATCTGAAGTCTCAATGATTGCCAAGTGGTGTCCATTGATGGAAGATGAGGTGTAATCTCTATTGTCCTCACTATCTGGGCGGATTACTTCTCGAGAATCTGCCTGAAATTTGTCATTTGTGTGAAATTGGATGCTTGACTGTTTTGTAGCTTTTTGTATATTATTTGGTGGTAAAGGTGAGTTTTCATACCCCCTTGGCAGATTTTTCAAGGCATCTTCATCATATGGAAATCCCCAGTTTTTAAGGTCATGCTGCACTATGGCATGTAACCATGGCTGATTGTAAACTTCACCCATGTAATCATTGGCGAATTCTTCTTTTATTGCCTGGGTGATTTTTTCTGCAGAGAGTAAGTCATTTTCATGGTCTTCAACCTTTTGGGTATATTCTCTCCTTAGACCTTTTGTTGGGTAAGATTTTGATTCTGATCTATGTGGACCCTGTAAAACGAGTATAGGTAGCGTTCCTTGTGATTCTGTATTTTTGAGAGCACTGGATACAAGCTGACTATGAGAAGACAATGGAGAAACAGGACTGGGCAGATGAAAATTTGTTCTTCCAGTATCAATCCTTTCAATTTTGAAATATCCATTTTGTTGTGGCTGGACCTTGTCTATGTCAGAAAGACTTGGCCAAGATCTGTAGGGCGATATAGGGGTAATGCCTCTGTTGTTATACACAAGTATTGGTTGTGAAGTTGCAGGCTTATCATCTTGAAGGAGACTTGTTGGTGATTGTTTGCTTGCGTGGTTATTAACAATTACATCCAATCTATCCTGTACGTCCTGACTAGAAAAATTTTCCGATGAACCCTTATGCTTTCCTGTATCCTCCAGCACTTGTGTCAGCTCTCTTGCATCAGTGTTCAAGCCTAAAGGAGTTCCTAGTCCAACATTAGGCCACGGAATGTACTTTTGGGACCTTTTTGGGACATCTGGAGTTGGAAGAAATTGAGAGTCTTGTCTGCGAGTGGTACTTGTTGATTCTGACACTTGATGGTGACTTTGACTGCCTTGATTCCACGACTGTTGCTGGATGTGCACATGATCTGGCAAATACACCTCTAGAGGATTGAAGTCTTTACTAGCCATGTATACTTCCCTGTACTCTAATTGCTCCCCTTCAGAGTCATTTTTATCAGTTAGACCTTGCTGTGTTTCAATCTCATTAACTCTCTGGGATTCATTTAGCAGAATCTCCAGTGCAGTTATATTGGTAGGAATCCAGTCATTTTGTATAATGGTCAATTCAGGAACTTCACTGGTCACTGGAGGGGATATTTCAGATGCACCTGACTCCTTATTGACTGCATTTAGTGCCTGTAAAATGGTGTTCCAGTGCTTCTTCTTCACTGGGATGTTGTCTGGGGTCCATTTCGGTAGATTGATGTCTGGTGGAAGTTGTATATTGGAGCTGACATCACCCACACCTGCCCACACCACTGACTTGAACTGATTGGAAGGGGCAAATGAGGGGCTGGAGGAAGGTGACTGAGTTGTGATGGTTTTGGGGAGACTGAGGGGAAGGGATAGTGAGGATGCATGGTGAAGGTCTGCCCGAGTGTTGGCATTAAAACCATGTCCTGTAACCTTAGGCAAATCCAGTGGTTGTAGGTAAGGAACAGGAGGGCCTAGTAATGGGGAAGGGTTAAACATGCCTCTCCCTCTGCCTGTTTGTCTGGTATTTACACCCCTTTCTTCTACCCCTTGTATTGTGATCCCTCCCACCTGCCCCCATACCAGCCATGGAATCACCAGCAGCCAAAACACTGGCTTGTACCACATCTGAAAAAGAGTAACATGAAGTTAACAGTTATATTGAAAGGAGTGATGAGTCACGATATATTAATAGTGGGTTATATTAATAGGTTATATTAATAGTGGGATATCCTGGCTCCTAAGTCCCTCTCAGGAACGCAGTATTAGCCATTCACTGTACTTTATAGTTTTCACCATTCTGTACTTCTGTGATTCACTCTTGGTGTTTCATATTTGCTATAACTGTATTCAGGAATAGCGAAAGCACTGGCGTTGTCTGGGATCATAATAAAAAATAATAAAGGCCTACAATAGTCATTTTAGGGGCCGTTTACAGTACTGGCTTGCCACTTTCATCCTCAGTACTGTGTATTGACTTGTACCCCAGGTAGCTTGAGTCCCTCCGGTACCAGTGACTGTACTGCAGAACGTGCTTGTTATTACCATCCCGAATACCCTAATGAATTGTGTTTTTGATATCTTGACTTCCTCCATTACCCTGTGACTGTCACCAAGTACATACATGCCAATAATTAGACACAAGTCCACAGTTCTGACATACCTCGTTTCTCACAGCAAAGAGCATTGGTTCCAGTTGTGATTGCAACTTTAATAAAAAAATAACATTAAATTCATCATAAAAAGTTACCCTTCTTAGAGCTGTTTAAAACAACTTGGATTTCAAACAGATAAACCTTCGAATTAGATGCATAAGGTTAGTATGCATTAGTTAGTGGGAAACATTCGGGATCTGAATTATGATCACAAGTGTGAGAGTGTAAAAGTTACTGTATAACCAAATTCTGCAATAATATAATAGGTTACAGATTGATTATGATGTACTGGTAGAAGATACAAAGTATTGTACTTTATCTGTGGTACAGTAAAAGTGGGTTGGAATGTTTTGATTGACTACCGTACGTGTACTGTAGTTTTGATATTAATACGTACAGTAATGTATATCCAATTTGTGTCTTTAGGTTCAGTGTATCCTATTGACAGATTAAATTTTGTATTGGGTATTTGACTGAAGTTGGGATATTTTAAAACTGATGAAAATCATGGTCTTGAAGAAGAGGCTTTATAAAAATAGATTTACCTCCACTAAGGAGATCCTTTATTGTGATTTGTTCGGTTGTTACTTTGCCTGCCTGTCTGTTAGGAGGACTATGCAAAAGTTGTGTGTGAATTTCCATGAAATTTTACGATAGGCAAGCTTCGTGACTGGTAACGAGTGAATAGATTTAAATAGATTTGGATCTGTGGGTTTTCTTCGCCTTCACATCCTCGCTACTGCGTGACATCCTTGAGTGTCGACCACAAAGCACCTGTGTGTCCCGGGCCTAAATACTGCGTTATTGGACAAACACTGTTCATATAAATAGTTACAGGATGATCATCCTTGGTGGAGGATTACGGTCTCTGAATGTTGTTGTTAATGGTATTTTTTGTTTCTTTCTCAGGTGGGTGTTGTGTGAAGTTGAGCTGAAGAGGCAGGCATGGTAAGTGTACTGTACAGTGTTTGATCAGTCCTACAAGTTACCTATTGTGTTGCAGTCTTTTCAATGAGTGTATGACAGTGGCCATTGTTGTTATACTTGCAACAATAAGAGTCAAATTCAGTCACTACACCCAGCACAACATTTGACGATGTAGTTTTTTTTTTGGATTATTGAAATTCCAGTCTTGTTAGCTATTAAACAATCACTCATTGCATTTACATTATTGCAAGGCTAACTTGTAAGATTATAAGCATCTTACATGGATTTTTGTAAGACATTATACAGCACAGAACTGGACTGTACTGTATTGCATAGGTCTGTATAGAAATATGTATCTAAGAGATTTAAACAAATATGGATGGAGTAATATGATGATAGTAGGGAACAGGGTAAAACTATTTAAAGAGTGAATCAATTTGGCATTCATATTGACTATCAAGTACTGTACAGTACTGTAATTCTTTTAATCATATGAGGTTGTGTAATTGTTGGAGAATGGTCTTCATCAGACATATTTACTTTTAATTAGGAGAATTCTCTGATCTGAGGGAGTAAATTGAATTTGCACCAGAATTCCTTTAAATTGTAATTCCGTTACATTTTTTAGCAGCTTTGAAAAATTCTATAATCAACAGGACACTGCTACGGTTTTTGGTCATGGTACAAAATTAGATATACTGTACTGTGAAACCACACAGTAAGAGAAATATATTCAGAATGAGGTCAGATAGTTTTAAAGTTCATAATTCAAAAGAATAAACAAGTACCCGGTACTGTAAATTACATTGATATGGGAGAAGATGATCTTATTTAATCCCTTCTTCCCTCCCCCAGTCTTCAATCACAGCATTTTTCCTCCTTCCCTTGTCTTTTACCCTCCCTCCTAAACTGTCGTTATCATCTTCCCCCTTTCCTTGTTTCTACTTCCTCCCCCTTTCCTTGTTTCTACTTCCTCCCTCCCCCTTCCTCTGCTTTCCCCGATTTCCTGCATGGACGAGGAAGTGACCTTTATTTGTGTGTGTGTAGTGGGGGGAAGTGAGACTTGCCCTTTCTCATGTGAATCAGGGGTGGGGGGGAAGAGAGAGGAAAGAAGAGAAGTGGACTGGAATGAGGCGTGGTAGTGCAGGAGAGAGAGAGAGACAGACAGACAGACAGACAGACAGATTGATTGACTGATTGATTTGAGATGGGAAAGTGAGTGATGTGGAGTGGTGGGAAGAGGTCAGAGGTGGAAAAAGGAGGGAAAGTAAATACATACTGTAGCCTGTAGGTGGTGGAAGTGGCAGGGAAAACACTGAAAGAGGTAAGATGAAAAGGAAATAAGACAAAAGGGAAAGGAATTGTAATGAAAGAAAAGTTATAAAGGAGTAAGATGAACGAATGAACAGAATGAAGAAGACAAATGATGATCAAAGAAAAAACAGAGACGAGCAGAAAGAACAGGAAGAAGGAAATGCGTGTTGAGTACATGAGAGGAGAGGTACAGAAGAAAGGAAACTAGGAAGCGAGAATGTGCAGTTGAGTGGCGTGAGTAGTGAGACAGGTGTGAAGGAGTGTGAGACCCAGGAAAGCGTGGAGGGATCACGAGACGTTTACTTGGACACTTCACGGTTTAGATTGTCGAAAAAATTTGCAAGATATTGACCAGTCGTCATTTTGGTAAAGGTAGAAGTATCCTGTGGCGAGTACGATTGTTTGGGTTTAGCCCGTGTTAAATATTTATTAGCATAGGCTACGTGCATATGAATTGATAGGGTTAGCATACTGCCTCGGTAACGTACAGTCGGCATCAGGAATTAGTATACACCACTGTGACAACAAAGGTTCGTAACAACTAAAAAAAAAAATTATATCATTTTCCCTACACCAAACATTTCTAGTAATATTATATGGCTCATACTTGAATAAGCCTACATACAGTAAGTGCAGAATAAAGACCCCCTTTAAACAATGCCCTGTGTACGAATTCCCGAGGCCGACTGTACATGGTACCATAAGACATATATACGGAGGACAGTTTCACTTTTACAGCCAAGTATAAAAATATTATAACAGAGTCCTGAGAGGAAAATTAAGGACTAAGCAGCTGGCCTGTGTTAGTAAGCTTTATTACTTGAGATTACATTTTTTTTTTTTCAGCTTGAAGCTAGTTTTTCTCTTTCGTACATGTTACTGAAAAAACAGATAGACATTCCATGTAAGTACAAATTCCTATGGAACATGAGCTATTTGTCTGACTATAAGAAATAATCTAGTAGTTATTTGCAAACATGTTTATCTGCTACTTGTGCCAGCATGATACTGCCCCGTGTGACGACATGTAAACAGTACAGCTCAGAGGAAGTGTACCCAGCATGGCAGAGAGGCAGTTATTGTTAGGGTTGCGAAGCTGGGGTGCACCTCGGTCAAGTGGGCAGGGAGGTGAGGCGTAGGACGTGTGGTTGGGGTGGAGGGGAGGGCGACCCATTACACGGAGCAGAAAGTGTGGCGGTGAAAGGCAAGTGGAAGGAGTATGAGTGCAGAAGGTGTGAGAGGGAAGTATTGGTGGTGATTGAAGGAGTGAGGAAGAGTATAGGATGTAGATGCAGAGATAGGAAAGAAGTATATATTGTATGCTGAGTATGCTCTTAGGGAAGTGAACGAGAAGAAACGGAACATGTGGTAAGCGACTGAGGAAGGCACAAGGATTTTTTTTTTTTTATGGGAAGAATGAAAGGAATGTTGAGAAGATATTGCAAGCAAGACATGTATTTAGGAGGAGGTAAGAACCAAGCATGACTGGGTGGGAGAGGGTAAATGTCGAAGAGAAGGGAAGTAGAGTGTGCAGGGAAGGGAGAGGGCCAGGAACATGGGAAAGGCAGAGGGAAGAACATGTAAAGGGGAGGGAAGGTGAAACGTGCTGGAAAGAAAGGCTAACGTTTAAGCCTTTTACTGTTGAGGTAATCGATGTTTTAATTTTTGTCACTTGTGTTGAACTGTCTCAAGTTAAATGGAGACTATAGGTGGTGATGGTAGTTGGTTGCATTAAAGAGGGAGATAATAATTGAGATGATATTTACACTCACGACGACTCATAAGAATAAACATCAGTGTTGACATTCACAAATGTTTACATTAATGTTTAAGTACACTGTCATATTATTCATACTTGTAACTGTTTGGAGCCAATTACTGCAATTCGTAATTCCACTGTCAGTTGCAGAATTTCAATAGAAAGACTTCTTAATTGTTGCATTTACCTGTGTACTGAATGTTAAGAGAATCATTTATTCTTTATGTTTCACAATCTTACGTTATGGGGTAGGAAAGTCAGAGGCAGGGAAAGTACTTTAATTGGCAACTGCAACTGGTTGTGGGTCGGGGAGTGAAATTTACAGTAGAAAACTCATTCAGAAGAATCCAACTTTTATTTTGCCTTTCTGCTGATATAACAAGAGAATTTGTTACGTTACAATAAAAACAGCTGTATATGAGGTAATTCATCTACAATCCCCGACGCAATATTTTGTAAACACCAGCTCGACGAGTGATTGTAGCAACCGATAATGACTCGAAAGAGAAAAGTCTCACACAAAGCCCAAGGGAAATTACATAAGTTAACTGAGAGAGAATTGACTTCTCGTACGTGTGTGATTTCTAACCGAGACCAAGAAAATATATATATATATATATATATCAAGCAAAAGGAAAATATCCTTACAAAACAAAATATAAACAAAAGCAACTGTGGGAGTAATTCACATAGTAGGCAAGGCGTTCCCACCGTCACACCGGATTTATATCACACTCTTAATTCCTCCTTATCCGTCGCTGAAAGTTTCGTATGATCATGATTTATATTTCCTGCCACAGTGTGATAATCATTATTAAAGATGTGGAGATACAATGTATGTGTACTAATAAGATGGAATATTTTAGTGGTAGATCTCATAGATGGGAATATTTACTCTAAATTTTCCTCTTCTTTACATGAAAGGGACCAAATAAGAATACTTTGAGAAAGCTGCGGTACAACGTATCGGACCGGGTCCAAACAGGGTCGAAATGTTGTTGCTCCCTCAGTAGAGTTTTTATTTATATATTTATTCTTTTAAGTGTACTTAAATTATAACGATACTGTGACAAGATAAGGAGAAACTGTCCATCTCACTCGAAATGCTTCAGCGACTCAATAGCTTTCTCTGCTGACCAAGATCTGATGGAAAAGAACTCAAGATAGTATTATTGTATAGACTATAGTTTGAATGGGGGGTGGGGGGGGGGGGTTGGATGCTGAGGAGGAGGAGGAGGAGGAATAAAGGAATGAGAAATGGACTGAAAAGCATCCATCACACACTGACACCACCAAGACACCCATTACTTTCCACTCATTGTCACACTCCGTCTCCTTTCCTCGCATATAAATCATGTTTCTCACTTCCCAGATACATGCATCCATTCTTTTCTCTCTCAGCCAGTTATATACATTCTTTTTAGTTGTATACTTATTTTACTACCTCTAGTCACTGCTAAAATTACTGTGTTCCATGCAGCCCACAGTAGTGCCTCAATTATTTTTAGTCACACCTTCTTTCCTACTAATAGTATCCCTCCCTTCCTCCTTCTCTTTACCTCCCCTTGTCCCCTCCCTCTTTTTTTTTTTTCCAATGATTGCAACATGTGGATGAAATTATTACTTCTTTCATCACAGTCATGGCCCTGTAATTGTATTTCACAACTATAATTTGTTTGTATTCTGGTTGACTTTAATTTTCTCACGGACATTACCGTAAAATTGGGTATAATTGGTAAAGAAAATAAGGTCGAGTATGACCCAAACAGATGCAAATAAGAAGCCTTGTGATATCTGCAGTGGACATAATATTATACCGTTCTCTAAAAAATATTAAAGATAAAATAGAAAGACTGAAAGGTGCCCGCCCTCCTTGTTAACAACATGACCGTGGGAAGTGAGATTTTTCTATCGTGTGTGTTTTCTGATTATATTTAGCTCAACCTTTCACTTCTAGTCAACCCTTCCGTACTCAAGCTGTAATTGTAATTTTCCCTGGAGCCAACTACCTATTACTCTCGCTGATACGAATTGACAGTTACTTTGTTTGATAGTCAGAATAACAACGGAATTTATGTGTTTTTATAAGATAGCTCCTGTAGTATAATATTACAAAGTGAGATTTAAAATAAAAAAATTCTAGAGGAAGAACTGAAAAAAATTAGTGGGAAAATATATTAGACAAATGAAGATGCCAAAAACATGAGTGAGGTATATGTATGTGCATGGAGAGTGAAGGTGATGGCAGATAAGAGTAATATCGAGTGGGAGAGATGAAAAGTGAGAGAGTAGTAAGATGATGAATGGGTTGAGAAAATTGGTGATGAGGGGAAAAGTTATATACAGAATAAAGGAAATGAATAATGGGGAAAATTGCATCTTTTGAGGGCGGGAAAGGAGAGAAAATGGTTACCGAGTAATGAGATGGAGGGCGAGTGAGTGGAGAAGGTGCATGAGTGAGTGAATGAATGAGTCCCAGATTCTAGTAAGGGAATAGGAACCAGAACATTAAGGACCCTGTGATCGTGTATGAAACTTGGTGGCTTCTGATTCCTCCTGACTACGCCACGAAACAAGCTAACCTCCAATTTTCTGACGACATCACAGGGTCCCTTAAACAACGTGACTGAGGGAGGGAGGGAGTGAAGCCGGCCTGGTTGTCATTGTTTACCGTGACGTGTATGACGCTAGAGTGAGTGATGATGAGGGTGGTGGTGGTGGCGTTGTTGTTGTTGTAGTTGTATATGGATGCTGCTTTACTAGGATAATTGTGGGTGTGGGGGGCAGTCACCTTTAGACACACATACATACACATTTATACACGCACACATACACATATATACACGCACACACATACACATATATACACGCACACACATACTCCACTCAAACACACACTCCACTCAAACACACACACACACACACACACACACACTCCACTCAAACACACACACTCCACTCCAACACACACACTCCACTCCAACACACACACTCCACTCCAACACACACACACTCCACTCCAACACACACACACTCCACTCAAACACACACACATACACACTCCACTCAAACACACACACATACACACTCCACTCCAACACACACACATACACACTCCACTCCAACACACACACACACACACACACACACACACACACACACACACACAGAACACCATAGTACAGTATATAGTAGTACGTGTGACTTACATGTGTACCCACCGGTAATTCAGACCCTTAGCATCCTACGGTCTATATCTTTCTTAGGTGATTAGATCCGCTCTTTATGATGCGAAAGAGTTCGAGGGTGTTGGCAACAAGTATTTACGAGTGACTCAGGTTTTTACTATATACTGTCTTCCTTGACAAACTACATAGTATCCCCTCAAATGTTAGTGTTTTATGTGGAATACAACCCTATTATGACTTGTCAAGTAGAGAAATTGTGTATATCTTTGGGATTGCCATAGTTTTAACGTGTTTAGGTTTTATCTATTTATTGATTTTACCGGCTTATTAGTTTAAGGGAAGTAACCTATTATGGGAAGTCTGAAGGCTACTGATTCCTCCAAACTATGCCACTAAACAGAATCAATCCATATGGAATTATAAAGGGGATGTGTTTTATAGCTGAGTTTGGAGACTTACGCTGACTCCAAATTGACCACAAACAGTTGCTTCCCTTAATAATTATGTATGTAGACTCGCTCAAAACATTATTGTAACAGGAGGGTCCGATAAGTTTCATACTGAGCACTTAAGGGAAGGATACACTTTATACACATTGGAGTCTCTTGATTCCTCCAAACTATGCCAGGAAATAGAACCAGATGGACAAATATAATGGCGTTCTGTTGCTTGGAATAGTTTGGAGGAATCATTTGTTCCAGATACACCAACACTCTATCTCCTCCTTAATATAATAGATAGGATTATTGGATTTACTTCCGTCCTGGTCTTTGGTGTTATTTCCCTCGTTAATATAATAGTCTAACGTTTGGTAAAATAAAACTGCAGTGTTATTTGCTTCATGGTGAACGAGAGGATTTTGATTAAAGGGGTAGTACAGTGGTAACAAATCTGGAGTAACTGATTCTTCCCAACTATTCCAGGCAATAGGTCACCATTATTTTTATTTATCTGGTCCTGTTTCCTGACATACTATGGAGGAGTCAAGGTGCTCCAATGTGCCAAAAGTGTGTTATCCCCGTATTACCGGTATATGTATATTTTCCGCCGCTGAAATTACCTCATAGAAAGTGGAACCGACTCTTAATCTCATCTGATCTGGTAACGGCGGATGGAGTGTACAGTAGCGTGTCAGTTCTGATTGTTCTCACGTCCAAATTCAGACCAATCAGTATTCCTTGGCGTTCTCAATTGATGGAAAATGGTTGAGATCGTGTTGGTGGTATTGGTAGCCAAATTTTTGGGCTTATCTTGGATTGGTAGTCAAGTTTCAGGACCAATTATTGGGTTGGTAGTCAAATTTCAGGGCCTATCTTTGGGTTCTATGGAAAGAGGTAACAACATACTGTATGGGACTAACAATGCAGAGTGTGACCAGAGGAATGTAACCATTAGTTCCGGTAATTTGTCAAGCCATCTCAACCATCACTTATATCAGAAGACTCAGAATTTGCGTTTTTCTTATCTCTTTGTAGGATTTAGCCGATTTAATTATCGGTGGGCAAACACTGATACCAAAATCAGGTCCAATACACATGTTTGGTTGGTGGGTAGCGGGCACGTTAGTGTGGAGCTTGCCGGGAACTGTTCCATCTGGTAACACTGGTAAAAAAGCGAGAGAAGTAACTGCAGCAGGCAGTGCCCTTCGGGCATTTCCCGGTGGTGTGGACGGGGCCTATCTCACACACACACCACTGACACACTGCCTTAGACATCTACAGATTGCCATCAAGCCTTCCCGTATATAGGGTGGTAAGGTATACTGTATGTGTTGTGATGGAGGGACTGACATACTTCCCATTCAGATTCCTCTTCTCTCGTGTGTATGTTCGTGACTGTTTGTATTCGCGTGTGTATATATGTCTGCGTGTATGTACGCACCTGTGCGCAAGGTGTTAAATGACTGTTTGAGCTGTGTTTCATGAGAGGGATTCCGGGCTCGTTTTAGAATGATGATTATTGTCAGAGCAGCTCTTTTTCTGTGCTGCCTGCTACAGTGTGATGTACCACTTTGTGATATATTTCCTCCGCCAGGTGGTTATGTTTTTTGTTCTGTTTGTTCGTAGAATTATTAAAGATGTCATGTGTGGATATTTACGATTTTTTTCTTCTAAACATGAGCCTCTTGAAAGGCAACAAGTAATTAGATTTTGAGAGATCAAATTCTAGATCCAAGATTATTAGAATTATTTTTTTAGTTTTTAATTCCTTGGTGTAGGTAGTGATAAAAAAATGTGTGCCTGTGCCTGTAGAGTTTCACATACCTGGCGGAGATTTGCGGTCTTAGATCGCGTTCTTGTTTAAGGTGCAGTTGAATTCAGACACTCATCGATAAGCCCCCCACTTTCTGGTCTGTGGTGATGTTGTATTGATGTGACTCGAACACCTCTCCCATCCCTCCCTCCACACATCCCACAGCTAGTCATTGTAGCAGTGATTTGTCCAGAGGCTTTGCTTCTACACTATAGGAGCTAAATTTTATCACATAGTCTTAGTAGTTAAGGTCCTTTTGTGGGAGGAAGGACCATAGTGATGATAACGAGTCATTACATTTACGAACACACAACGAGAACCTTCTGATTCGTGACTGGCTACCCGACAATTCAAGCCTTTCTCATACTGTTTGTGTAATGCCTGTAATTATATAATGAACTTGTGCATAGGTCACAATATATGATTCCAAAATACTAGTGATTCTCTGAACTTACAAATGCTAACATGTAATGTTTAATGTTATTTCATCAAATCCGTGAACCTTCATCACAGGCAGCGAAACAATGTGGGCCTCCAACTAGAATGAGGTCAGAGCTCTCCAGTTGAACTATGGTTTCTTAGTGGACAAAGTTGAGGCCCATGCAAGTATTTATATCATAAGTTCTTAGTAGCAAAGATGAAAAGAATGTGAACCACGTAGTATAAAATTTTTGGGACGGTGCCAAGTCACGCCGTTCATGGGCCCCTCTTTAAAGTATCGGTATTCATCTCCCCAGTGTCCAGAAAGCGGAAAATGTATGAATGGAAGTGTGCATCGCTGTGTTTGATACATTTCCAGCATGCGTCAGCGGCCGTGTACGTGTCTGACACTGACTATGCTGGACTGATGGACTGGGTGAGACTGTTGTACTAGTTCTGCCTTTTGATTCTGTAGTTGTTTATGTTTGAGCCTCTGGGTGTACACTAGCTCGCAAAATTATCGGTGCATACTTTGGTCTAAACACTATGAGACCAGTAACGATAAGTATTGGGAAAGGCGAATTGTTCCAGTCGTATGTTGGCAGCCCTGTTATCCTGTTGAGCTGCGAGCGTTGATATGTGGAGATATGTTTCGACTGTCTCATTGCACACGTTTTGAATAACACAAATATGTATAGGGAAGCACCCATATATTGATCCTTTTCATAATGACATTGCATATTGAACCCTGAGTAATCTAAATACAATTCTTTATTAGCCAACACCTAATGCATGTAGGGAGGCGTACACTTACCAACCTTCCTGATATACATGTACTACAATGTTCACGTATCAGTTCGGAAGTCGTTGTTCACACCAGGCAGTAGAGCGAGTGTACATGCGTGTGTGTGCACCGGCGAGAGTGTTAGTGTGTGTGTGTTTGTATCTGCTTGCCTGCCTGCCTATGTGTGTGAGTGACAATGAAAGTTTATTGACTATGCAAGCTACATGTCTATTTAGTCACGTTCAGTGCTGTTTCTGTCATTGAACTTTCTACTTCGTTTTCTTTGGGTCATTGTCTGTAGTTCAACACTTTCTAATCCTCCTTTATTTATGCTGTAGTTACTTTTCAGTCGCAACCAACTTCCTGTCCCTAAACTTGCTTACACTTTCGAAATGTACGATTGTTAGTGGTAAGTGAAAGTGCATCATATATTGGAATCCCGAGAAGCAAATATACACGCACGGAATGGTAAACACCGAGATGACTCTTAAGTTTTCCCTTGACAATTTATATCTTGTGTTGTTAGATCAAGTTACGTACTGTATGTAAGTGGTTAGGTGTTGTCAGTAGTTCAGGGAAGTTGCGTTTACTATTTCAACGACAGGGCTTTCTTATGACTAAATGAAATCGATTGGCATTAGTTAGAGAGAAGGAAAGATTAAGTTGTCAGATACTGCTTATAGATTAAATATGATGTACAGTTGCCCACACATGAAGCTGGTACGCCTCGCTACTTGTGAGATACCTACAACAGGAAGGAAAGTGAGCAAAAGTTATAGTTTATTGACAAGCAGACAGTAATAATATTTTACTGTCTGCCTGTCAACAAACTACATATTTTTTCACTTTCCTTTCTTTTGTAGCTACCTCACAAGTAACGAGCCATACCAGCTTCATGTGTGGGCAACTGTACAGTACGTGTGAGTCTATTGTTCACGAGAGAGTTAAGTCTCCTTTCCCTCGTTCCTTTCCCCGTCTCGCCTCATTTGGTGATGGTCAGTTAATACCGCGGTGCTCGCTGGTTGGTCGAGTCAGTGACGGCAGAGGGTTGTCCATTGGCAAATAATAATAGTGTCATGAAGAAGAGAAGCGTCGCGTGTCGTGGGAAGTGAACAACAAGATAACACTACTGAACCAGGCTTTGAAAGTAGACTGTGTGTCAGATATATAGTAGTGTATCATATGCGTCAGTGGTGTGTGTCCAATTATTATGTTGTTAGTGTGTGTGTGTGTGTAAGATATGTAAGTACTCGTAGTAGTACCACATGAATCACTGTGTGTCAGATGTGTAAGTAGCAATGTATAAGAAGTGTCGGTAGTAATAGCCTTTGTAAGTGTGTAATATATCAGATCTGTTATAGTGTGTAATGTATGTCAGTAGTTTATGTCAAATGTGTTAGTAGGGTGTGTCAAAATTATTGTCAGTAATGTTTGTCAAATATTTCACTCGGAATAATAATAGGAAAGTACCCTTTCTACCCACATTCTTCTGAGCCTGTGCCCTTGTTGCCCAAAGAAGTGTTCTACAGGAAAGAGATTACTTCTATGCTTTTTGTTAACTATGAGTTTCTCATCCCACGTGTCAAATTTTACTTACTACCGGTACGGCCATTATGTTAAGAATCATTGGGCCTGTCCGGTTAGTCTGATCGTAAGCTAAATTCAGTCAGTATTTGTGTGAATTATAATTACTGTGAAATGGTATAACAGGATGTGTAGGTGAATCAGTATTATTGTTGTTATTCATATCGTTTTGTTGATTTTCATTTTCATTATTTTTTAATCTTGTGTTTTATAAATACAACCCTATAATGATCATAAAGAATAATGGCATGATGCCGTCACTAGTGTGAAAGAAACAAGCCAATTTATGGTCAAAAATGGACAAAAATATTATAACATTGTCTACAACAGGTGTCCAGTACTCGTAGACATAGACATTTGATCAAACTAATTAATATTTTAACTCACACTTAGACATGTTCTAAATATGTGCAAGAGGAGCTGAAATCTGAGGAGGAGGTTGACAATGAGAGAGTGAACAGCAGGAATGAGTGTGCGTGACAGTGTGCAGTGTTGTGTGGAGAGCTCTGGAGTCTTCACACTCATACACCATACTCATCTCCACCCTCCCTACTCCATGTCTCACCTTCTCACTCACCCTAAAACGCTCTCACTTAGAAAAAACTACTCTATATAAATCACAATCCCCTGCCTTTTTTCCTAGTTGGGTATATTATCTGTTCGCTGCATCTATATTTTTTTCAGTTATAAAATGAGTTATTGTTCAATGGAAAGTCGAAGAAATATAATAGTGATTATTTCATATACTGTATTTTAAGCGAGGCACGCAGCGCTGAGGATAGTTCTACATTTACATAGTATTATTGACTTCTATCATAGTATGTAAAGAGAAATGCACGATATTCAATAATCAGGTGTGTCAGTCCTAATTTGCTAAGGACATAAACTAGTGTAGCTTTAACCTTACAGACCACCCTGATACACTTTTTGTTCAAAACAGTGAAACGTAAACTTGATGGTTGAAAATGGCTGACTCTTGAGTTGAAACTTTATTGAGCACTACTTGGTCTGGAGAGTTTGTAAGCTTAAGCAAGTGACTGTATCTGTACCTGAGGTATATGTACTGGACAGGTTTCCAATGAGTCCAAAGGTGTGAGACATCAGTAGGAGGGAGTGTGTACATTACGTGACTCTGGTGTCCTGGGGAGGTAAACACTACATGAACACAGGTGGTGGTCCTCTGATGCTCCCCCCCCCCTCTCTGTCTCTTTCTTTCTCTTAATATATATATATATATATATATATATATATATATATATATATATATATATATATATATATATATATATATATATATATATATATATATATATATATATATATATATGAAATATGCAGAATATTTACAGGAGAAAGGAAACTGGAACACTAAATACTTTTGTGTATTACATCTTCAGACTGACAATCTGTCTGAATATGTAATACACGAAAGTACTTACTGTTCCTGTTAACTTTCTCCTGCGGATATTTTGCACACATTTGCTTCGTGGTGTACTTGAAGTTATAAATGTAAAATTGTCCGAGTGTAGGTTTCTGCAGGAGTGGCGGGTTGTGTGAGTTGTTGTGGCAGTGTCGTATGGTAGGGGAAGGTGTGTCATAGTCGGGATATCGAAATGGAATCGCATTGTTGTTTCCCCACTTTCGTCTCCGCTTTCATATTGAAAGCGATAAGATGATGTTGCTGAGATTGAAAGCCTGTGTTACTGAATATGTATGTGTGTATGTCTGGTGGTGTACCTAGAGGTGTGTGCACTTGTAACTTGTTGGTGTACGTGTGACTGACTTGAGTGAAGAGTAGTATGGTGACAAAATGTCGTTAACGTCACAGCTTATAATCTCAGTTTATCTGTACCTTACCCAGAACGAAAAAATGGAATTCACGTACTCTGTCCTTTTGTGCAAAAATTGTTTACTTTACTGTGTTCTCCACAAACCATAGAAACACGAGGTATACATTTTATGCATTTAATTTGTAAATTTTACAGTGATCCATCATTCACAATGGATGGATAATAATTATGACACTTTGTCTAGAGTTTCACTATACGAAAGTAGGAATGTGAGGCAGGCCATCATGTGGTGCTGAGTGTACTGCTTCAGTGATGTACTGTGTGTAAGTACTAATGTATGTGTGTGTCCTGACTGCTGTGGTCTTGGCTTGGTGCAGTGAATATAGATAAAGGCGGAGGAGGAGGATTAAGGAAAATGATGACCAACGAGAAATATGGAGACGAAAACTTAATTAATGGGAGAAGAGGAGGAGGAGAAACGAACGGAAAACACGGAGAATAAAGAACTGGATGAGGAGTTGGAGGATCAGGAAAAGATGCATGTGTTAATGTTTATAAGAGCAGAGGGATGTATGGATCGCCGGTTTGAGTTGGTGGGGAAAACGTGGAGATTTGTGCCCGTGTGAAACCTCCTGTGTATATATAGTGTAATAATCAGAGCAGAGATGAGTAATTATTGTATTAGCTGACGGGTTTGTTGCCACCAGTACAGTGTGACTAAATGCTCTTGGGTTGACATTCTGTATATATATATATAGCCTTTGCTGCTGCTGTTTTAATACATGTGTGTGTATTTGATATATATAAGCACCGTCAGCACAGTATCTACATCATCTGCCAGTATTTGTAGGCCAGTGCTAGACAATAGACTCGCCGTAACCCCCTTCTCCTGCTACTAGACTAATCGACACAAATCTGACTTTTTCTCCCAGTAATACAGGAAGTAAAGGAGAGGAATGTGGTGGCATTACTGACCTTCATAGTTTAGGAGGTAAACGTATACATAACAGGAGCCAGAGTATAACGTTTAGGTAAAGGAAAATGTAGGACTCCCAATCCCGAGTAGAGGTGTACTGCTATGTATTAACTCTGTCGTCCATGGATGTCGTCCATGGATGTCTCGACTGTGTTTACATCAACCCTCTAGTAAACTATTAATCCACAGCTTAAAAGGAGTTGAACATTTATTGTGTTCTGGCGAACGTATAAGCAATTTCTTTCAGCTTAAAAATGAAAGCAAATAGTGTGTATCATCACCGTGCGGGAAAAATGTCAATTTTCTTTTGAGTTAATTTTTGTATTATAGCTACCAGCAAAAGAAAAAGTAAGATATTTGCAATGCTTATCGTAAGACTTAATTTTAAGACTTGATGTAGTTATAATGGGTATGATACTGAACGAAAACAAAGTTACAGTCACGAATATATGTTGTCTTATACCCCACCCTCTAACCTCTGATAACAGAGGTGGTTTAAATATTGTATTTGTAATTATGTACACCCAAGTAATTACATGTTATGTATAGTTCTATTTATGTATATATTTATGGGCACAGGTATGCACAATTAATTTTTCCCCTTTCAAATATGCACAGATCATTAAGGCAACATAGCTATTTCGTTGTCATCCACACAACCAACCAATCAATCAATCAGTTATTAATTCAATATGATTATGAGTTATTGAAAGGCAGGATAGGGGACATGACATACTGTATATCTGCAATAGAATGAAATTAGAAGCTTCAGATTGTTGAAATTTGTGACTGACCTTGAAATGAGCAGGGCAGGGCAGGACAGGACCTGAGGGGCTCACTATGGAGTCACTAGTTGAGGTCACTGAACTTGTTTGAACCTTTACATCCCTCACACTCCTTAGTCTTTATACAGTTTCAGATACAGTGTAGGTATTCTCAAGCTATAGTAGTTGCTAGGGGTGACGTCACTAGAGGTAGCGAGGGGCTGGTGTGGGTTGTCGACTTTCCAGCGTTACTATGGCCGCTGCCGCTGTCAGATCACGCCTTATATATGTGTCGTTACGCTGGCTGCCTTCTTTACTCCCTTCCCTCTTTCTCTCTCTTATCAGTTACGTTATCATTTCCATCTCCATCTCCCATGCTTCACTATATTTACCATACAGTTCAATATAAGTTTCCATCGTTTTTCCCCTCCCTGAAGTTTTGTGTTTTTTTTTTATTTCAGCAACGAGATTGGAATATTTTATTATCACTCTATGAACGAAATAGACGCCGGAGGTTATGGTCTAATTTCTTATTAGACAAATAGTTAAGCTTTGTTACTCTGACGAGGCCCAAACAGGCCGAAAAATAAAATTAATTTATTTGGATTTGAAGTTAACCTATGGCTATGGTGAAATAAGACTGAATTAAGAGTTGATGGTTATAGACTGGAGGAAGGTGCTTTCCGAGTAATATATATATATAAACTAACAAACAAACAAACAGTGACTCCATGTATCTAGAGTCTTTGCTCTTCTCACAAGTCATCTGACGAGCCTGAAATTGTTATGCTTTATGTTCACGTCATCGCGTCGCATTTTGTGTGGAATGTGTGGACGTGTGGGCTAGTTAGCAGCACAAAATAACACCCACTTCTCCGATAGTTCTCTAATACTCAAATATTATACACTATTATATTCTTTAATGGTTATATTCTTGTATCTGCGTGGTTACGTATAGCTTTCGAGTTGATATATAATGTACCGTACTTTATTATAGTAATGTATACTATTTGACTGGTTAACGTATACTTTATATACATATAAACTTCACCACTAAAAAATGTGCTTGGTACGTTGTGCATAAAATCGATTTAGTTAAGGAAGATTTGATGGTGTAGAATGCAGTGCTGGGTCTCCATGGATTGCATTGTATTGATATCCTACTCTTAACGAATAATACTTTACAATAATTTAATTGACAGACCAGCTCCTCATCCTTGATTTTTACTATTCATTCTACTCACAGGTACTTTTCTGTTATCTCACTGATTTAGATTTTTACTTGCTTCCTTTCTCTTACATGTAACTTTCTCCTCATAGCTCCGCTTCTGTTCATCTTACATCTGTGTCATTCTGCTAATACCTCATCAGCTGTGACTGATGCCTTCTTATCTTGCTTGTTTAATACTGTATTATAGTTTTTTTCTACTGTATATAACTCCATCGTGTTGTGTGTGTGTGTGTGTGTGTGTGTGTGTGTGTGTGTGTGTGTGTGTGTGTGTGACAACCAGACAGACACAGGAAATACTATTCTGCATACATATCGTCACTGATATGGATGGTCGTTATATGGTATACAGAGTGAATACGTTAGAGAAACTACTTCAACCTCATCACACAAACACTGTATGGTGTCAGTTCTTAGTTTCAGTGTCATAGTCGTACATTATTCAATTTGTAATCACCTCATACACGAGAAAACTAAACTGCATAATGCCTTACAACAGTACTAAAAGCTTTACAATTTCCTGTTTCCTGGCATACTACAGAGGAATCAAGGCGGTCTAATGTACCAAAAGTGTATTATCCCTTTAAGTTTTCACCAAATTCCACTACACGACTTTAGACCCCCACTGTACCATAATTATATTTTTCTCGCTCTCTCTTTCCTTATCCGTTCATCTGTGCACGTCTGTCTATTCCCGTCAATCAACTCGTACCATCTTCTTTTGTGGCAGAGTATCTTTGTTTTTCTACCATTCATCATGACTGAACTCGGATGACGGGTTGTACTTCCGTGCACAACACAAGTCTCCTTCTTCCTCTCAGTATATATATATGTGTGTGTGTGTATGTTTACCATCTCATATGAACTGGTGGCATGATGTATTTGGTATCCGTATGCTTTCTGCAGCCAAATGAGGATGAATTATGAGTAGAGATTTCTGTGCTTTCCAAGATTAATACGTTCACGTGCCAGACTTCCTCTCCAACTTCCTTACACACCAAAAAGCACAATACAACCAAACCCACATTTTACTCACTCCTACAGCTTTTACCAGAGTATTATTACATTCACGAAGCTTAATTGGATCCCCTTTATTAGTTTACCTTTCATCACACAGCCTCTTACGTCATAACAGCCATTCTCATTCCCAACACCCTTTCCTTCTATTTCACTGAGGCCCCATCCATCTTCCTGCAGTCCCTTCTGTTTGTTTTCTTTGTGTGTGTATTTTTTTTTTTTATACCCAACATAATAAATCGGGTGTTGAAGGAATTACAATTATGATGTTTCTCTGGTACCTTTCATACTTTTACACCTTATTTTTCCCTGCAGTCTCGCCTACTTTTCTACACTTCCCCTCCCTCTGTCCAATCCCTCTTATTTCTAGACGGACCTCCTCTTCCATCTTACTGTCTCGCTCGTTGTTTAAAGGGATAATACATGTTGGTAAATCTGGAGCCTTTGACTACTCCATATTATTCCAAGCAACAGGTCACCATTATTTTCGTTAATCTGATCGTGTTTCCTTGCATACTTTGGAGGAATCATAGTACTCTAATGTATCAAATGTATACTATCCCCTTAAGGTGGTAATTCGCTTTTGTTACATTGGAGTGCCTTGATTCCTCCAAAGTATGCCAAGAAACAGGACCTGGAGAGCAAAAATAATGGTGTTCTGCTGCTTGGAATAGTTTGGAGGATTCAGTTGCTCCAAATTTACCAACACCGAATTTCCTCCTTAAGCCCATACTACACGACATCTGTCAACATATCCCATTTCCCTACACATCAGAAAGCATCTCCATATTTCTCATGATTAGCCTATGCAGCATTAAACTTATATATCATCATAATAATGCCTCCCACGTCTCTCCACATCATTCAGCATCCCCATCTTCCCTGTAGAGCCATTCCTTTCCACAACATCACAGAGAGGATAGCTGGGTGGTGTGACACATGCACACATTCTCAGCGTGGTGGTGGTGGTGGTATCTCTCGGCTTTGGTGGTGGTGTCGTGACTGATGGAGACGTGGTGTGAGAGTCCGACTACTGTTTTCTAACTCCGCACATACTCATTAACTCGCATTATCTCCCCCCTCTTCCCCCTCCCCCCCCCCCCTCTCTCCCCTCTCTCTCTCTCTCTCTCTCATGCCTGCTCTGTTTGCTCGCTTCAGGCCATTTACACGCCCCCAATACACTGGCTCTCCGTAGCAGAACTTCTTACACTTGTAATTACTGTATGTACCCTTTTGGCTCCCTTTCCCGCTACCTCGTCCACTTCGTGTTGGTAGCCATTCTTCCAGACAGTTGGTTGGTTGTGCTCGCCTGCGTTTGAACCTCTTCCTCCTTCAGCGTTCCCCCTTCACAACTATAGTTAGTCTCTTCTCGCTCGCTAACTTCAACACTTCCCCTTGTTTAGTAGCTTGAAATATTATGTATGAGAGTAGGAAATTAGCGTTCACTAGCTAAGGACAATGCGTTTTCTCGGCATTTTTTTTCTCTATTTTCATGGTTTTATTATGTACTGCTTTGTCATTTTATTCGATTAGTCACTAGATTTTACTTACCTGATATCTCTATCATAAGTGAATTTAGTGAATTTCTTTTCTAGCATAGTAGAGCTTCACGTCACAGTAACTGATTCTCCAAAGTATCCAATCAATATTATGACAGTTGTTTATATATTAATGGAAACTCGTTTAACCACAATCGTATTTTCAACATCGAAATCAGAGTAAGTATATTATATGGTTGATACGAAAAAAGTAAAAGATAGAGAGATTACAATCAGACACGGCTGAGAGAAAGGCGCGTGGGAAAACATTTTTACTTAAAACTTGTGCATGTTGATGATAGTCGCATCCCCTGTCTCCTCACTCTCTCCCGACATATTCTGTGAGAACATGATATAACTTTCACTTATATAAACATGCGACCAGCCACACCCCTACCACCTGTAGTGTGTGATATACTCCTTATCTTCACCGTCATAATCACATCACTGTAATCACACCCCCGTAATCATCCTCACTCTTTTTTTAAACCATAACCCTTCACCACTAACCTCCCCACGTCAGTCTCATCACAGCTCCCCCCCCCCTTTTTTTTTTTTAAGTGAGCGTTGTCTGAACTTTATAGGCGACAACCGAAAATCTCTAACACTTGTGTGGATATATATATATGAGCAAATTACTCTACACAGGAACTGAACCCTAGGCCAGGAATTGAGAGACACTTCAAAGAGTCAGACATCCTGCTGTTGCCAAGATCCCGAAGTACACTTGAATAAACTCGCCAACTGCACTTGAACTGAAGGAAAATTATGTATAAAAAATTATAGATATAGATATACGAGTAGGCCTATACCATTTGTGTGTGTGTGAGGTGGAGCTTAGTACTGTGCACCTCACTGAATTACCATTTCCTAACCAGTGTTAAACTTATTTCCTGTGTAAATGTGTCTTGTCATGAAGCAGCTTGTATTTTCTTTATTGTACAGGTACTGTATTATAAAACTGATGAAAATTTAAAGGCACATGAGTATCGCAAAATTTCCGATCCTAAAGTGAAAGATTTGTTGGTTTTGTACTTAACCTCGGGCTATTAATAGATGTCAGTGAGAAATACTTTCGTAGTTTATGTTAATATGCTATTATAGTATTAATATTCCGAGTCTCAACTCCTCCTTGAAGGCAGTAATAGTACAGTGCTCTTGATGACTTACAGCAAGCAAGTGTGATGCATATTTATCCTTGATGATAGCAGCACCTGGAGGGATAAATGATCATAATAAAAGTGAATAATAGTGTCGTTTGTCATCAACACTTCCTCGAAAATAAGTCTCTGAAACTCACTACTGTCTACCCCCGACCAGGTGCAAGGGTAATGTTACTAAGGGCTGAAAGGAACCCGGGTAACATGATAGGGACTCTTGGTACCGTCTTTGTCTTCTTTAAAGATTGACTGGTATTAATATTTGGTCGTTCATCAATAATTAGATGAATATAACTTTTGTTTGCAAATTACAGTTATCAATCAGGATACCTTGCTTACATTTATTTGCATGGAATTGTCTGCTTTTTTTGGTAAATCATGCTCTAATGGATGTCCAGTAATTACATAAATCAAAATAAGCTTTGCATTATGTAAACCAACATCAATAATTCATGGGAATTGCCAAGGCTTGTGGTGTGAGGTATGGGGTTGTGGCCAAATACTTCCTGATAGGCTATCTCGTCTGAACTCGACACAATGAAATAAAATTAATTCCTCTTTCATCTTAAATTGCATTTACACTCGGCAGAGGATTGTTATTATCGGCATGACAAAATTTTACGTAGTTTATAACTTAGACCTCTTAACCTCCAAGGCTTCAGAAATGCACACCTGACGTCAATCCTAGTTTTGCTTATAATATAATGATGTTTGGTCGTCTTTGTCATTAGGAATCGTTCAAATACACACGCAACTTGTTTGGTGCTTATCACTTACACGTAATACAACATGCGGGTTTAAATAATTTATCGAATGTGTATGTTTTACGCATTTGGATATTAAGAATTTTGCTTCATTTTTTTCATTGCATTGTTTGGTTTGTTTTTGTTTGTTTTTATGCGCGTGCGCGCAGGTTCTCTTATTTCTCTAAATGTGATGGTCTCAGCGTTTTTAGAAACATGGCTGTTTGAGACATATTGTTAAGTTATGTGATATCACACTGTTGATAACTAGAAAGGAGTAACATAGTACAGTGCAGTAATATTGTCTGGGAAAAGAATGAAGTTAAGAAGAGGGGTATTAACAAAACCTATATATTATTATGTAATACAATGAATGCCCATTGCTGTGTATACAGTAAGATATCTCTCATGAACAGTCACAGAAGAGAAAATGCTATAATTGAAGAGATACAGTGTTAAAGTAAAAGAAAATGGGAAATTGCGCAGACATGGGAAAATATATTATAACCAGTAGGCGTAGAGGGATGACCGTCACCCTTGAGCTGTAGTGTGACAGGAATTATGATAGTGTGGGAAAATACTAGCTAGGAAAGTGTAGGCCGAGGGAGAAGGATTGTAGAAGGAGCTTGCCTTTACTGTATGTACTGCATGTGTATGTGTGGTGGGGGGTGGAGGGGGAATTATTTAGGGAAGGAGTGGTTTGTAAGAAAGTGCAATGGTTTGTGAGTAATGTGTGTGTTGTGTACTGAATGAAGGTAAATATGGGAATCTAAGCAAGAGGGATGGCTGCTGAGGAAGATGTGAATTGATGACTTGTGGATCACTAGACCGAGGTTCAAGTGAATAATCAGAGTGGAGAGGTAGTGATCACAGTTAGAATTACTGTTCTCATTATAATTCTGTAACATAGTTTGGATTGCAGATGTGATTGTTGAAAGGATACTAATTGATAGTAACATAATAATATCAAGTAAAGTGTTGTTATAATCAGACTGTTCTGCCTGTTTTGTTGTCACGAGTTATGTACAGTAGGTAATGGCTTATGTTATAACTTTTCTTGTGTGTGTGTTGGATATTGTGAGCATTTACCATAGGTGACCGCATATAGTGTATGTAGATATTTAATTTGGAATATGCAATTAGGTCATGTTTGCACACATTTGTTATATGGGGTTTTACAGGAAACAGGCGATGCAGGTCATTTATTGAATACTTCCAGCACAAGATCAGCTATTACGGCCAAGTTTGTTTATATGTAGAGAGACAGTGTGCAGGCCTGAATCCTGTTAGATGCTTAATTTATTGTAATATTTATATTAGAGAAGTTATGCAGCCGCTATTAAAACAGCTTTATTAGATTGGTGAGGGTTGATCTTATCTAAAAGTGAGGAAATTGGCATCCTCTACCATACCCTGGCTAGTTCTGTCGGTCTTTCTTAATTTTCTCGTGCTTCCTTCTATTTACAGTATACCTTGTCTCTTTTACTACTTTTCTTTATGGGTGCTGGCATTATTGCCCAATTTGGGAGGCACAGCAAGTGGGGTTGTGGTTGATAGAGTCTGTGATCCTGTAGTCACCTCTTCCTCTACCTTCTCAGAAACCGATCCCACTATCTCCCAGGCTCCATTTGTGGGGGCCCGAGCTTTATGTGATGGTAATTTATATAATGTAGTTATTATGATATAGTATTGCATTGTTGTTGACCATTATGACCATACTTCATAATGTTTCAGGTATCGCACCATCCACCCATTGTGGCTCAGTATGTGGAAGGCACTAGCGGGTGGAGCAGCTGGCAAGAGTTCTCCATGTCATCCAAGTTCCGTGGGAAATACCTCCAGATCATACCCCTTGGTATCGCTCACCTTCATTTCGGCAACACAGGTAAGCATTTTTGTAATTATGTTAATGTAGATGGGTGTCCTGTTTTGATTAGGAACAAAAAATGTAAAATGTTTGTTTGATTTGATCTGCATTGAACTCTCACAGACTGTATTGTAGCTTTCCACTGCTATGAACTGGCTTTAATAAATCTTCAGTGGAAGTTACCTCCACTGCTTTTATTAGTTTTCCATCCCAAAAATTGAATCCAAAAACCTGGCTCTCATATTCTGCATTTATTATTTGGTTTTGCTTTCTGGTGTTACCTCAGATAATGAGTCAAAACTCTTGTGATTAATACTCAACAAGAATGGAAACTTGGCAGCACTAGATGAGAACATCTGGAGATGAGGGAACTGTAAATCACCAGAAAATGTTTTGTCACTTCTCTGGTTTGATGGTGTGAAGTGCTTTGATATGAATAGTGAAGTGATTGGAACAGGGTCTCCTCTGCTGTTGGTTGTATGTAACCTTGGGATTAATGGGGTCAGTTAGACAATTTTGTCAATTCACATTGATATATATGAGTGTCACAGCCAACCATCAAAAAGAAGAGATGATAGGTCTATTGGTAACAATAACCTCATATTTAACCCTGTCTACCCAAAGGTAACCACTACACTTGGCGCAAAGTGTCCACAACGGTACACAATATGATCGTGGGGAAGCTTTGGCTTGACAACCACGGTGAGATGGAGATTCTCAACCACAAGACAGGAGACAAGTGTTGCCTCAAGTTCATCCCGTATTCTTATTTCTCCAGGGAAACACCCAAGAAGGTATGTTATAGTAAGCCTAGTGAGGCACATGTTTGGTTGTCTACTCTGACTGGTTGTGTTGCAGAGCATTTGTTTTGTGACCCTCAGTGTGTATGAATTTAACGTTTTACTTAAAAATAATAAAGTACAGTACAGTAATAATAGTTTTAATATTACTGTACATCCCTCTATAATGCTTAAATGTATAAAAATATGAGGTTGGTAAAAAGAAAAAATAACATGGATGTAACAACAAAAAGTACATCTTTCTCCACACAAAACTAGTTACTGACTGATATGCAAGCTGATATTGGTTTGAGTGATTCGAATTTACTTTAGCAATGTAATATTTTGGGATGCATCTGGACCTTCATGCAAAATTTAGTGAAGATTTGTTGAGAAATGGTGATGTTGTTTCAAGACAAACTAATGAACAAAGTTTCACTTGTTATATAGGCTGCTGATACTTTTCATTACACAAACAGGTGACAGGGTATGTAGTGGACTGTGACGGGACATTCAAGTGGTTCATCACAGGTATGTGGGATGAGAAGATTGAGGCATGTCGAGTCACCTCCCAGTCCATGCGAGGTGGTAAACCTGTGTATGAAACTGGTCCCCCTAAGGTTCTCTGGAAACGAAACCCGTGCACGTGAGTTCCTACTTTGTTTGCTATTCAAAATTAGAAATAATCTTATGCAGTTATTTTCAACTTGGACAACCATAGGCAACCAGCCCAATAATAAATAAAACTGAGAACATCACATCTTTAAGTTTGGTAATGATATAAAAAGTATACAACAAACATGTTGCTTTGAATATAATTTTTTTTACAACCATAACAGTAATATTATTGGCAGGTATTGCCATACGAAGACTGATTTATGCTTCTTCACTTTATAAAATTTTCCCATTCTTTGTTAAACAAAAGAAATCAGTCTTCTATGGCAACACCTACCAATCACATGGTGTTGTGTGTGTGTATCCTTTCTCATTGCACTTCACCTCTTGTTTGTTTGTTCATTTTTTTATCTCCTTTATATCATTTTATCTTTCCTGAATCCTCTCCTTCCTATTCTCTCTCTCTGCTATTTCCTGTTAGCCTTCTTTTGGATGCACATTCATTCTATTATCTATAGGTAAGATATAAAAATGCATCACCAAACAAAACCGCTGGTCATAGTATCTCCTATTACACTCGAGTTATTGATCCCTTACACAAATACCCTGCTCACCCCAAATCAATCTCCAGAAACATATCCATACCCAAATCACTTACCAGTCCATCCAAACACTCCAAAACAACACTCAGCTGCATGCACGACCTCCTGACATCCACCCATCAAAATCCTCCCTCGTGAGGACAGAGTCCACCTGACCAGGCTGCAATGTGGCCACCACCCGACCCTTCTGACACATCAGAAGAAGCTGGATGGAGCTATTGTAGATGCCTGTCTGGGATGCAACACAGCACCCCATTCTATTAAACACATTATGGAAGATTGCAATGCACACAACCACACTCACCGACAACACAACATACACACTCTGAGGGCACAGTTCAGGCCATGGCCTTCCTCAGGAGCTTGGGGCTGCTCAGTCAGACAGCTTGAGTAACTTCAACAACAACAACACTCGAGTATTACCTCGTACTTCTTCACTTAATATTTTTCCCATTGTTTGTTCTTCCAGTTGTTGAATTGAAATGTCTTATAGTACTATTGCCTGTTAAGCAAACCATAACTAACCTTTCCCCACCATCGCACAGCCACAGTTAGTCCAGTGAACCATTTGAGGAAAGATCTCAGCATTCCACCTTTTCTCTTCTTTTTTTTTCATTAAGGTATGGTGGCAAAAATACTACAATGTGTTTTTATTTTCCATTCATTTTTACATGATTTATGTGCATTTTATGCCTCTTTTGATCTCTTTAATTACTTGAAAATTGAATCAG
Organism: Petrolisthes cinctipes; assembly: GCA_033782935.1. Taxonomy (NCBI): domain Eukaryota; kingdom Metazoa; phylum Arthropoda; class Malacostraca; order Decapoda; family Porcellanidae; genus Petrolisthes; species Petrolisthes cinctipes. The sequence continues at coordinate 72,298 of JAWQEG010005578.1, forward strand.
TGGTGGTGCAAGGAGTGGCCTTGGGAATTACTGTACCTTGCTTATCTGAACCCACCTTGGCCCAATAGTCCAGATACAAGAGTGATTACTATATCCTCTGATTCACTTTATCTGCTTGCAGACCATACCCTTCCTCCTTACTACATTCATGGTGTGATTCGACTTGTCGATAACAGACCCAGCCTCCTTCATCAGGCCTTGCAGCTCCCTCTCAGCAAAGTTACACCATCATCCACAGCTCTTCCTTCTCCTTTCATGATTCCATCTATATATGCATTAAACTAACAAGGGACAATAATACATTGAAGTGTTACTGTTTAGATTTCAGTTGCCCCAATTCTTTACCCTTCAGCCCTGATGCAGAAAAGTACTACAACTTTACTGAGCTGGCCTGTCAGATGAATGAGACTGAGGAGTGCGTGTGTCCCACTGACTCCCGCCACCGGCCAGACCAGCGACTCATGGAGGAAGGCATGTGGGATGATGCCAATACAGAAAAACTAAGACTAGAGGAGAAGCAGCGGGCGACCAGGCGTAGGAGGGAGACCGAGGCAGAGCAGGCAACAGCAGAAGGTAAGCAGTTAGAGATAAAGGAGAAAGGAGGAGCTGACTGAGGATGAGTTGAAGGGATGAAGTTGAGAGATATAGCCTATGAAAGAAGTGGTATGATTTGAGAGAGGAATGCTTGTTGGCAGACAGTAGGGCGGTATGGAGGCAGTTTGTTTACAGCCAGTTCAATTGGGCTTAGAATGTCTGGCATTGGGTAAATAGAGACTTTTCCATAGAATTTTATAAAGTATGCAGGTGAACAGATAGACACATTTCTTATTAAATCTGGTAAATGGCTGGTGTAAAACAAGGAATGGAGAAGACAGGAAAACAGAAAGTAGCAAGGAAGTTACAGATGAGATTACTGTAATATGTTTCTTCACTTCTTTGTATATCTGAACACCACTGGTATGGATAATTTTCTCTCTTACTGCATATTCCTTGAAATGCTTTGCCTTTTGTATGTTCTTTCTCATCATGATAGTTCTGAAATTGAATTTGACTATCTTAATTAAGGCAAACACAAATTTATTTGTGCATATCATAACTCTAAGGTGAAACATCTTTTATTAATTTTATGATTAAAAGTCGATTTCATAGATATGTATGGATAGGTATGGCATACATATTTAATTTGCTTTTTGAGAGAGAGCAGTATAAATGTTATATACTGTGTACTGGTATATACAGTGCTGGCCAAAAGTTTGTGTTGGGTGCATGCATCACACACATAGCAGCAATAACATTAATTAATAAAAACACTAATTTAATTTTCTTATCGTTAATAATTTGTATACCCTCTAAGAAGACATCTCTTCACTTCCTTCAGCCACTTGGGCAGTGACTTGGCAAGTTTTTGAAGGGTTTCTGATGATATCCTTGCCCACAACTCCTGATGTCCATGTGGACCATGCCTGGGCCATGTTTGTCAATTTAGCACTTTATTCCCTGGCCTAGAGTGAAAATTTCTTATAATTATGAGAGAGTGGTGAAATATAAAGATTGACAATGATCTTTGTGTACTAGAACCATCATCAAATTTGCTTGTACAGTATAAAATGTGCTGAATGGCAGCCATGGCCCAGGTGCAGCCCACATGGAATTTAGTATTAGTCAGCAAAGATATCATAATATCATTAGATGTAAAAAGTGGTAAGAAAATTGAATTTGTGTTGTTTTTTATTAATGGTTATTGAACAAGCTTATTGGACAGCACTGTATGTTTTAACATTTACTTGTTGTACTGTATGATTTTGAATACTATTATTTTGAATCAACAGTTTTCTTTAATTTTTATACCATGTTATTTTTGCTTTGTTGCTCATGATGATAGATCTTTCAGATCGTAAGTATATTGAATAAGTTTCGTTATTATCTTGAACATTTTGGGTATCCATGTGAACTGTGTACTGTATAACATACTTGCTTGGACTTCTGGAACTACAGTAGATATAATGTAATTAAATTGTAATTATATACTTTGAGAGAAAAGAGCTTGTTGTGAAATGTTTGCAATTTGGCTCTTTTGTGCAAATTATGGATATACAGTATTGTACACTACTGTAGTTACATACTAGAGAATTTGTACATACCTCTGAATTTAGTTTTAATTAGTTCTCTTGATAATCACTATCTCCAATATTTTCATTCTTTTCATTTCAACTCCAAGTAGAAGCTGCCTTTTGGCTCAACTCTCATTCAAATGACTCAGTGTGCAGTAAATATTTACCATTCAAATGAACTTGAGAATACAAAGTTGTACTGTTTGTTGGTGTCAAAGTTTTCTACTGCAGCAGTAATATTGAAAAATATTTCTGTGATAGCTCCTCAGAATTTTTTGCATATTTTCTAGTCATTCCCACGATATTTTATTGTTTGGGTTTGGTAGGCAGGATAGTTCATCCCTTACCACATGAGGGAATGGGAGAGCTTGAATGGAAAAGTTACTCAAAACTGTAAGGTAAAATACTGAAAGGAAATGCACAACAATCATCCATGGCAAAAGAATTGAGCTTGGAGATGAGCAAAATATTTTTAGGCTAGTTAAACATTTGTCCTTTTGTTAATAGAAAATATTTGGCTTACCAGATTAATGGAGTTAAGTTTTTACTGTTGTTGGAGTAATGTATATATTACAAATGGTCATATTCATTGTTTTTGTATATTCATGATTCAGTTTTCTTACAGTTTTCTGCTTGATGGTTTAGACCAGAAGATCCTTATCTTGAATTGTATGAAACTCTTGTTGCTGATGTTTTCCTACCTATCTTCGAAATTAGGACTGTATAACTGTTTAATGAACTTAAAATCTTATACTGAATTTTTCCATAATGTCTTCCAATATCTTTGTAGGGATTTCATCTGGACATGGTAAATTATTTTTAAAATGTTGTGAAATTATAGTTATATGTATTTTTTCTTTATTTACTCTTTGACATATTTAACTAATAGTATTCGAGTTCTAGTTACATATTGCAGTATAAATTTATATACTGCATGCATTCAAACAAATACATATCAGTTATCAGTTGTGATTATTACATTACTAGATAATTTTATTCCTGGTTGTAACTAGTGGTAATTGTTTCAATGTACAAGTATTAATTTGATTTCCTCCTACTCTAGGTCGGGAGTACCCAGCATACAGTCCAGTGTGGTTCAAGAAGGAAACAGATGATACAACCGGTGCACTCATTTTCCGCTACACACATGAGTACTGGGACTGCAAAGAGCGGCAGGACTGGTCACGGTGTCCAGATATCTTCTAATACCCTCTCCTGGATGCCCTAGTTACCACCCGCCTTAATAAATTCATCATCCGTTGCCATGCTTGGAGCAATTACCCACACAGTCCCCTCATTCTGACTAGATGAAATGGGGCAATGTCAACGAGGGTCTGTGCTGCTGGTAAGGCTCATTGTGCATCAGATAACGTTGGTTACAGCAGTAGTGTCAATGGCACCTGATACTGATTGGAATTGTCATGTGAAGTCTACTGTATTGAAGTAGCCTGCACCAGTTGCATCATGTTGCATCTCATGACAGCTCAGACTGTGGATTTGCATGTCATCCTTGAGAACATATCACATCCACACACACACACTCACACTCAAACACAGTCACAGCACACACATCACTCTCATCTTAATATGACCTCGCCATTTCTGCGTGAATATTCCATAAGAATGGCTGTTGTGTGGCGGGGAGTGGGAGCCAGATCAGTGCTCAAGTCATGGTTGCTCCATATCAAGAAAGGAGAATGATCCCTCGAGGCTCCAGGTGCTACATTTTGTGTGATCATGTGTACTCTGAGACTCTCCTGGGCTGTGTATCGGCCTTCCACTCAGCTGGTGTGAGGAGAGAATGAACGTAGCCTCGATCAAGCCCCGAAGTATGAAGAATATATATTGTGTTCTTTTTGTTCTTAAGACATTTTCTCATCTCTGACTTTGTTTCGTTAGTTATACTTTATGAACTATCATTTATGGGGCTTGTGCAAAATTTTTAGTGATTAATTGCCCTCTGTACAGTTATAATTTTCAAGACTATTCCTCACTTCAAGTAGCATTTATGGTAAGTAACCTTGATTTTTTAGATAATTATAATATATGTATGTATTTTCTTTTCCAACATGATATATTTATTGGAACTGAAAATATTTTGTTAATTTCATGCATACAGTACAGTGATTGCCATTGGCTTTGTAACATTGTGTTGATCAGTGATGGAGTGTTAGGTGGAGGAGGCAGGTGAGGCTGCACAAAGGAGGCTCTGAGGTACTATTCCTGCCGAAGCATATGACTAATGATCAATCAAACTAACTATTTAGTCATTAGCCAATCACTCTTGAGCAGGTATTTTGTAAACAGATTATTATACGCCATCCAAGTAAAGCGGTTATCATTCATTATTGTGATCATAGAGTAGCCTAGTGATGAGTTGCATTTGCTGCATGCACCAAAATTTCTCTGAGAAGCTTTGATTGTGTCACAGAAGATCTGTAGCTGGCGGGAGAATTAAAACACTTGTGTAATTTCTGTTCCCTAGATATTTGAGCATTTTTAACTTGACTGGTCGAGTGTATATTTTATTTTTGCTGGTTTTGTATATTTCATATAAGTTATTTTTAGTGCTAAAGTTTATTAAAAAGGAGGAAAAACAATGTATTTTTACTGTACAGTATATGGTTTAAAGGCATTATCAAAATTACATCCTGGGAGTAGTGCCCTCCTAATACATATGATCTTCGGACCACTGGAACATATTAATTATCACGCTGAGTAGCAGATGTGACCCACCCACTCACATAAAGTCCAAGTATTCCTGGAGAAGTTTTGGAGTAGAGCTGAACTAGATAGATATATTGTGTTTTTTATGTGTGAAATATTTATGAGCATTGTATTTGAATTTCAGCCTTTCTCTCATACATGCAAGTGAAGAAAAGTACAGTATTTTAACATGAAGATTAATAGCCACAATATTTCTAGTTTTTCTTTCTGCATTGAATGATATAACCTAAATCTAGCCCATTATTCTGGTTGTTAAGAGGCTGATTCTATAAGACCTGATATCCTGCATTTATATGTCTGCAGCCTTCCTCATCATCAGTTGATTTTATCATGTTTAGTTTTGCCTCTAAGCATGTTATTCCCATTCCAGCCACTCTAAGGATAATGAGGCTGAAATGTCGAAAATATCATAATAAAGTTAAAGAGTGCTACAGTGTCTTCCAGAGAGTACTTAAGCCATGTCCTCATGAATGGACAATAAGAGAAAGCCTTGCTATAGTAGTTCATGTGTTGATGCTGCACTGTTGATAATTGATGTTTTTGATTGTGGCTTAGTGAAAAAAAAAAAAGGAAAGGTGATGACAAATTTTTATTCAAATATTTTACTTCTGAGAGAAAAGTATAAATAGATTTGTATTGGATGCTTTAAATGATACCCAAATGATGTGAGTCAGATTTATGTTTGCCTTCATTGTGATGAATTAAGGAATTTCAGATCTATTGTGCAGTTGCAGTGTGTTGGAGTAGCATTGCCCTCGTTTTGAAAAGCATTATAGGATGCTTATATATTGATTCATCAATGGAACACACTTTATATTAAGCTTCATGTACAGTTACTTTTAAATAATTACTGTACCTGGTTACTTTTCATAAAATTAGATAGAGGATATATTATTCATTGCAGAATAAATTTAAACATTATTTATATTCTTCACACAGCTTGCAAACATTTTTTTTACACATGCTAGAACACTCAGTATTCTATAAAGTTCGGTTGATTGTTCATCCATGTTAAAGGTTACATAGGTCAGTACTACATCACCTTAATTTTGACAGTGATGGAATAGTTTCTTTCTGCAGGTAGAGCAGAGCAGATGTTGATCCTCAGACACGCTTACCATTGTGAAGAGAGTTAGAGCCATGTTCTTCGTTAAACCCAACATTCTTTGAATACGACTCATAGCTTGCGAACTCATGTAGGTGACACTCCTTAGGATGGTTGGCCGTGGGTCTCATAGTTTGCCTGCTTGTGATAAAATAAAAAAAAATTAAAGTACTGTACTTAGGATGTTAGGAGCAGCCAACAACCCACTAGGAGGGAGTACAGTACAGTATGTAGACCAGACACCAGGACTGAAAATAGTGAAATAACTTGGTATTCAACTCTTAGCTTCCCTCCGTCGCTACAAAGTTGTGCTCAATGATTATTTTATTTTAACTATTTCCCAACCTGAATGTAAAGTAGGTACAGTTAGCATACTAGCAACAGATCTAAATCAAGCAAACTATTGTCATCCATGTTTTTGTCTTGCTATAAACATTGTTTATCGAAGGGATTACAAGTTCTGAGTTGATTACCAAGTTAGATTATTCCAGTTGCCAGTCCACCTCTTTAGGAACAATAGTCCCACCTTCCTCACCTGTACATAATCCTCTGCTAGGGATGCGTGCTGACCAAAAAAAAAAAAATTAAATAAAAAGATATCACAGTCTAACACTTTCTTCTCTCTACACAAATTTGTTTTTCAAAAATAACTGTTTAGGTATTTGGTTGTTTCATGAGAGTGGTAGGAAGACACTTACTCTCAAGAGTGACAAACAACTTATGTTGATGTATATGGTAGAATTTATGATGTGGAACCATTGATGAAAATTGATTACAGCCAGAGTGAACTGACTGATGGTGTCCTTCATTGTTAAAGCTTTATATACAATATATTTGAGCTAACTCGTTTTCTCTTGGATATTTTAAGAGGAAAACGAGATTTCCACAATTTTTTTTTTAATACATTTGACTGTTTACCATGAAGTTTGAAAATAAGCAGTGTTATACTTTTGCTTTTTGACCCAGCAACTGATACTTTACTGAACTGGCAGAATTTGTATGAAGGTCAGTAAAGTTCAGCTCTTGTTGATGAAAATATTACAGGTGACTCTGGTGTTGAACTGCAACAACTGGAGATCTCTTGTTGAAAGGGAAATATTAAAGGTTTATTATCTAGTACATTATTCTTGCATATATTATTTCTATAAATGCGTTAATTGCTTTTGTGATAAACAAGAAAATAAAATGGGAGACTAGTAATTTTTGGTTTTCTTACAGTTGTATTATAGCAGTCCTGTATAGTATAATACAGGTACTGCAATATTAACCTATATTTACCTCCACCAAGAGGCTTTGTATGTGGATTGATTTGTCTTAAGTGTTTGCATCTGTTTGTTAGAAAGTTATGAATAGATTATGAATTTTTTTTTCTTTCTGTTTTTATATATACTGTACTGTATTTGCTAACAACAAGGGAGAAGTGACAGTGCCCATACAGTTTCAAAACTATAATTATGAGGGTGAAATGTTGGAGGGATTACCCATCCACTTCATAATCTGTTAGAGATGCTTATTTATAGAATTCTCAACCTTCGTGAATGCTTGCAGTCTCCGAATGCTTTCATTTTTCAACCCAGGACATCTATATGAAATTATGAAGAACTTTGTTAACACCACTTTGGGAGAGTATTGCCTGCTGGGGATGTGGACAGTAGGCTACTTGAAGGGGTTTGGCGCCCCTTCGTCTTGGCCTGTCACTCGATCGTCAGAGGTTAATATTTCTTCGGAATTTGTAAAGAAATTATCCTCCTAGTTTTTTTCCTAACAATTCTTTTTATCTGTCGTATACTTTTTCATTCTAATTTTCATTTTTGTACTAGAGATAAATATTTCTTGGGTATTTGTAAAAAAATGGTCCCGTAGTTTTTCCAATTTCTTTTCTATGCTTGCTGTCCCACCTCTATCACCTCCATTGTCTAGTTTTTTTTATTTAAGCCGGAGTGCCTTGATATTCCTCCAAAGTATGCCAGGAAACAGGACTAGGTAAATAAAAATAATAATGGTGACCTGTTTGGAATAGTTAAGAGGAATCAGCCTGGCAGTTGCTTAAATTGCTCCAGAGCATAATATAAGCTCCTAGTAATAGAATAGCAAAACCATTCATCACTGCTTCGAAACTAACCTGAAACACTATGATGAGGTCAGTAAAGAAGCTCCCTGGATGAGTGCCGTATGTAGAGATTCTCCACCAACGTCTATATATTTATTATGTGGACATTATTCACAAGCTGGAAGAAGAGGGAGAGAAAAAAAAAAAAACTATGTGCGAGGCGTCAACATAAACCACCATATTTATGAAATCCACAAATCTATGTATATCTGAAATTGTGGTTCACATTATTTTTTCATAGGCTTTGTTAGTCAGGTGAATTTTTTTGAGTAGGTAGGAAGAAGTCAAGAATCTGAACAAATAGACTACTAACAGGATTGTTTTTCATCGCATGACACTGGCAACATGTGCAAGTTTTATATCCACATATTTTAATTCTTACTCATATTATAATTATAGAGATGGAAATTGATTTGGTAATATGGTTCAAATTCCAGAGCAACGCCAAATGGAATGGATTCTATAAAATTGTGTCAAACCCACGTAAAAGAACCAACCGCCAGGGGGAGGAACAAGCAGTGATGCCAACTTAGAGGATTTTCCATTAGATCTAGCGCATTTGAACAGTATCTAGCGGAAAGTAGTTTCAAATTGACAAGGTTAACTAGCGCGTTTTAAAATGCAATGTAATGTAATTGTTTTTACACTTTTCCCATATTCTAGCGCTTTTTTTCGACCAGTTTAGCGCCTTTAGAGAAATTTTAGTTTGCAACATTGGGAGCAAGTGACATGACAGCTGAGTGACTGACAGCTAAGTCTTATTTATTTTGTGGGTGTCTAGTGACTTCAATGACAGTTTTTCTTTTATTATTATTATTATACAGTACTCTGTTTTAATCGAGTGTACTGCTTATTGGTGATTCCACAGTGGATATAAACACATGCATCAGACATTCTAGTGACTGCAGTTAAATGTCAATATGGGGATTATTTGGTTGGTTGAGATGAAATCCATCTTGTGCGTTTTGGAATCGAGACAATATGGAGGACGGACAGACGGACATCTTGCCAGCGTTACTGTACACCTTTAATAGTTCAACAGGTAAACAGTAACAAACAGTAACAGCTCCGTTGTACACCTTTTTATAGTTCAACAAGGAATAAACAACAAACAGTAACAGCGCCGTTGTACACCTCTTATAGTTCAACAGGTAACAAACTACAAACAGTAAGTAACATTGAATCATGTTTATTGTACTTCGAAGTTTTCCCGTGCGTGTTAGTTGAATGGATGATATATAGCACTATTGTAGGATATGTTTTATACTTTATGTACTCTGTTTGGCCTCTGAGGTGTACTGGTGGGGCGGGTATGAGGAAATTGACAGGCTAAAGATGATTTTTTTTTTTTTTTCATACTGTTAGTTGTTATGTATCTATAATTTTATTTATATATATATTTTCATAAAAATATTTTATGAATGACCTGCGATTCGAGGGTAAAACAACAACTATTGGACTTTGTAGTCCTTCCATTACTCTTGACAATACCGCGACGTGCAGCCTCGTGTAACCTGCAACTTACTGGAGATGTAACATATATCCGCATCCACAAATTATCCCCATGTTTACAAGATCTGCATCAGAAATTGCAATGCAAATAACATTCACATCCGCAGTTTTTGTAAATTTTACATCTGCATTAGCATCCACGCTATTTGAATGTGGTTATTTTGACATGACTAAGCATTAATGCATATAATTAGTTTAATAATTTCATAAAATATAATACATATTTAAACTTCAATTTAAGTTTGAATTTATCTAACTTTAATTCAACTTTACCACTTTTCAAAGGATGAATGTTAAGGAGAGTGGTTGGTGACGTTGATCACTGTTGGTGGGATGACCGGGGTCCACGTTACACATCCTGGTAACACATAAGTTTGACATGTGGCCGAGTGTCATCGTTCACAATTTGAAGTTATTAGCTTATAAGATTTTTTTAAATAATCAGCGTCCGTGAGGATATATTAGGACCAAAAGTAGATCTAATCAAACTTCCGCAATTCCACACATCAACATTTTTAGATATCCGATATATCTCTAATCCAAACCAGTCGGCAGCCAGTTTGAGAATGAAGGGGAATGGCGAGAGGACGGGATAGCCTGTGTGTGACGTAGAACAAGTGTGTAATTTTGTTATTTATATAGCACAATATATATTCACATAAGTGGTGTTGATTTAAGAATATACTTTAGTATATTGATTTAAGAATATGCTTAATTATGTAGCTAACTTTTTATATAAATGTATTACAAGCAAGGACGTCGAACTGTTTCCCAAATGCGAAAGGTCCCGTTGAATGACATACGGTAGTTAGGCTATAACTGGGTAGCCTAACAGGTTAAGATGTGTTTGATACCGCCGTATTGAATGAACTCTCAAGTTTAGCTGAGGTGCCGATTGTGATTAATAATGTCGTAGGTGATGTCATGGTATGGGAAGGTTATTATTGGTAAGTATAGTGAAGGTTTTATTGCCATTATGAAAGGGAAACCCAACTGAATATCAATACAATATTCCAGTCCACGTTCCCTAACTGTTATTTACGTGGAAATGATGAATTCTGTTGTAATATTCACCTAGCAGTTTCATGCGTGTAAATCCTAAATTGTTGGTTTTATACACAGTCACACTTGGAGTAAATTTGTTTATGGTGAAGAAAGTACAAGTATTAATAATTGGTGTGCTATATGAGTTAAGGTTAGACCCTATGTTGTAGTCAGTAAATTGGAGGTAAATGAGTCCTTCAAATATTGCCACGAGCACGTTTCGTGGCATAGTCAGGAGGAATCGGCAGAAGCTACTAAGTTTCATATATGATCACAAGGTCCTTAAATTGCAACGTGATAGAAATTATAGTAGTTGGTTTGGAAGCATCGGGTTGCGACTGCTCAAACAAATTCAACAGATAAATACTACGGAATTAAAATGGTGGTTGATAAATTGGCTGAATTAATTTCTGCCATAATAAATTTGATAATCCCCAAATAGTTTGAAATTCACTGGATTAGTTAAGTTACTTATTGGGAATACCTCGTGTATCTAATTCACTGTTAGTACCTGCCTGGCCTACCATCCGCCTCCTACCCCTCAGCCAACCCCCTCCCTATCCCTTCCTACCCCTCCCTAACCCAACTGCCATCCCTACCCCTCACCCAACCCCTTCTCTATCCCTTCCTACCCCATCACCCAAACCACATCCCTACCCCTCCCTAACCCAACTGCCATCCCTACCCCTCACCCAACCCCTTCTCTATCCCTTCCTACCCCATCACCCAAACCACATCCCTACCCCTCAGCCTCCCACCCACCCCCTCCTGGGAATAATACGATTAAAGTGTTCACAGTTGGCCAGTGTAACCCTCCCACTTTAAGCTGTCATGGCGTTGACTATATTCACCAAGTTTTCCATGCTGACGTTTTTGTTGTACATATTTCACCTGCCAGGGAACAATATATACACGTGTGTATTTGGAATGTTCAGATGACTTGGATATTGACTTTATTTATGCACTACCCACTACCAACCAACCAACCACCCACGCTCTTAACACCTCTCACCCCCTCCCCCTCCACCACTCCAATAACCCCGATCCTCCACCCCCCTTACCACTCCTCCCCATTACTACTCCCTCTCTTACCACTCAACCCTCCCTCCTCAACCCCCCCCCCATCATACAACTCGCCCCCACACCACTCACCCCCACAACAATCACCCCCCCTTACCCCTCCCCCCTCCCCCACTCCGTTTACTATCCCCGACATAGACTAAATTGCCGACACGAGTCTCTTTTCAATGACATTCTTGCAAACCACCCAGGACGTGTGAGTGAGAGAGAGTGTGTGTGTTGTAAAAGTAGTGTGTGCGAATGACGTCACAACAGCTACTCACATGATACCGTTTTTCCTTTGGGCAACTAGACACAGGCTCTATTTTACACGATGAAACTGCCAGTACGATGCTTTTTATAAGACGGATTGTTTTTGGCACGGTGATAATTGCTGCACGTCCGGGTTTTGTTTCCCAAGTTTATTGCCGAGTTATTTGTAGCAGTTTTGTTGTTAATTTGTTGCAGTTTTGTTGTTAATTTGTTGCAGTTTTGTTGTTAATTTGTTGCAGTTTTTTGTTCAAATGAAACACGGTAGTAGTTGAACAGTCCACTGAATTGTCCAGGCTAACCACAGAACTAGGATTAACAGCCAGGAAATCCCAATCCATACAAGCTGGAATGACTGTTAATGGTTCCAAGTCTGGTAAGTGTGTTGGAGGCACATAATAATAGCAGGGTTTTCAATGGGAGTGAATATGTATGTACTATAAAAGACAAAAGTCGTGTCGTTGCCTTGTCCGATGATTTGATATAACTCGTGAAACATAATGAAAACCCCACCATAATAACGTCCATGTCCAGTATGGTTAGCTCTTCACCATGTCTCCACCAAATTTAACGACACGACATTTGTCTTTGATAGTATGTAGGTATATATTTCGGCATTGATAATAATGTAAGGGCGTATAATATTACACTAGCATTATCTTGATGTCCGCTTCAAGGTTCGAACCAAGCTCAGTGAAACCACGACACGCTCTTACCCATGTTTATCAGTGTCTAACAGGGTTTATGATTACAAAATAACAATGAAAATTCAAAAAGTAAGATTTTTAATGATCAAGAACCACTGTGAGTTTAATTTTAGTAACCAGTTTGATGAGAAATGAGGCGATATCAGTAACTTTTAACATTCCTTTTGGAATATTTCGAACCAGTCTTCAGTATCTTCCCTGTAACAAGGGAAATCTACTAGCGTTACTCAAAATATAGTAATAATTAAAGTTGAATCAACGAATTGTTCAAAGTGAGACGTAACCCAGCTGAGAGTATTATTTATTTATATATTGTTTTACTTTGGGATGCAGTGGAATAAACTGTCGGGAATGGTCCAGATTTCGCAAGTATTATATGTATAATCTCAGAAGAATTAGCACGGAAAACTTTGAAATCAATAACTAAATTTTTGGTGGACTATTTCCGGATACAATTACGTATATCACTCTCGTCAAAATTTCTTGCGGCTGCCAACGGGATGTGGATGGAAAGAATGTCATGTCATACTGGACGATGCAGCTCCCACCACACTAAACTATTGTATACTTCTGTAGTGCTTCATTATTATTATTATTATTATTATTTTTATTACATGTTCCTATTGTTATTTTGTTTTTTGCTCATTTATTTGGTGAGTTAGTACTACTACATAATTATTATTTATATTGCTAAGGGTGAGTGAGAGAGGGTGTTCGAAAATAGCAAACAAATCCGTGTTGCCCTTTTTTTTTAAGCAAGTGGTGCGTGTGTTTGTGTCTCTCGTGGTATGGTGTATGAGGCAGCAAGGGCAGGAGTCCACGTTGCACTCCCACAAAATGTCGCTACTTCACCAAATTTAGTAGGCCATCCCTGACTACCCTTAGGTCGGCTCAGATCTCATGGGCTGGATGGAGGGGTCTGTGAGGTTGGAGGAGGAGGGTCACTGGACTATAATATTATATATGGAGGGAGGGAAGTATTGGTGGGGCATTATACAGCACGTGGCTGGGGGATGTGAAAAGAGAGGGTCTGTGGAGGGTGGGGGGGTAAGGGGTATGAGAGTAGATGTAGAGGGATTTTGGAAGTAAACATGACCGTACATAATCATCTTCCCCGTTAGTATGTAGGGTTAATATAGTTACAGGTTTTGAAGAGTAGTATATATGTTTATAAGTTCATTCTCAAGTGGGAAGATACCAGCATGTCATAAATCATAGAAGGGTTATTATAATTATGCGTTAGTACAGAGCTCAAAGGGAAGGAGAAACGTACCGTAACTTGTGACATTGACTGTGCATGTATCGGGGGTTGAAGGAAAGACGAAACATATCCTGGGTTATGCATGTGTCAGGAGGTTGAGGGAAAGGAGACGAAACATGTGTCGTAGGTTGTGCATGTGTCAAGGGTGAACGAGGCAGGTTGCGTGTCGTGGGCCGGCCGCAGCGCCCGTAATTAGAGAGTCTGATCAGCGGCACGCATAGCAGCCCCAGCTCCAGCCTCGCCTCGCCTCTCCTCTACAGTATGCTTCCCTGCTAGCTCTGAAGTAAACAGTGCTAGAACGAGGTGCATATCGAACATCATCATCATCCCCATCTCATCTGATCGAGGGATATGGAAGTCGTAGGGATAATATTGTACTACAGGTTTCATGGGTATATAACCAAGCGTTGGCTGCCTCGTGCCCCCCTATCCGTCGTGCCCCCCTCCCCGTCGTGCCCCCCTCCCCTCCCTTGTAGTTGTGCCGGGGGTGGGGGAGGGACCCTTTCTCGTAAGACCATTTGTTGTTGCTGCACTTTGAACGCAGTTTTGTCGTGCAGGATGCCAGTCGAATAAAAAATAACACTACAAGAGACAGAAAAAATGTTGAACCAAAAAATCGAAAGCTTTGAGAGAGACAAGAATGGGTTTAGAAGCGAACAACACTTCTCTCTTTCTCTCATTCCTTCGCTTTCAAGTTTTTTTTTTTTTCTGTCCCTCTCCAGCCTGTTCTCCTCCCTACTCCCTGCTCTCCTCTCTCTCTCTCTCTCTCTCTCTCTCTCTCTCTCTCTCTCTCTCTCTCTCTCTCTCTCTCCAACGGCTCTCTCTCTCCTTTCTTTCTTTGTTAGTGTACACATCTCCAAAACTGCTATCCTCTCTCTCTCTTTTGAAACCTTCTCTCCTCCACAATAACCTCTCCATCCATTCAACTATGATCACGCACACTTTTCTCCTCCCACACTCCAAAATTGTCGTTGTATATCATCGACATTCAGTTCTGGGGTTTCAGATGTGTGTTTGTATGTGTCGTTTTATTCGTGACAATGTTATTTACTCGGAGCTGTGTCGGGAACCAAACACACACGCACGCACGCACACATTCACACGTAATGACTTCCAATCTGGATTATAACTGCAAAGAGGAGGCCATTATGTAGAACACCGAATATTATAACTATAGAGTAATAATAACAACTATAGAGTAATGATAACAACTATAGAGTAATGTTGTAGTTCCCCAGACTTAATTGATTAGACTAGACTAGATTAATATTAACAAGTGTACTGTATAATGACGTTTGGCAGCCAGACAATAATAAAAAATATGTAGTATCGGTACACATATATAATTATAGTTTACTGGGTCATGACGAAGTCGTAGTAACATCTGTGACTGCTGCTCTCATGGCATCCACATTCGAATTCGATGAAATTACTCGAGCCAGGTTGGGACGGTTTACAGTGAGTTGTTGCGTGGTGGCGCCTGATGGAGAAGAATTTGGATGCGTGCACCGGTTGACGTTACCCTCAAGTCTCGCAGGGCACAAGGAACCACATGTTTTACATGATGTTATGCGATATATACGTTTGATTGAGTCTTTAATGCAGAAAGTCGAATAGTGTTAATTGGACAAGGCTATGTACTGAGTTTCTTAGCTAAACCAAGTCAGTTCGAGTATGTAACAACAAAGTGAACGGCAGCAACCATGGAAGACAAACCGAGCGAAGGAAATTTGTCCTGTAGACCTGTACCATTAGAGACTTGGGAATGTTGGTGCTGGGCGGGGTGTCACTTGTCAAAAGAAACATGGCCCGTGATTAGAGCAGCCGGTCGGTCAGCCAACTACATATAACCAGCCACTGCTTCTGCCTGCATGCCCTAACAAAACCATGGGTAACCCGCATCCGAAATTAACTCTTTTAAGGACCCTGTGCTTGTGTATGAGACTTCGTGGCTTTTGATTCCTCCTCATTATGCCACAAAACAAGCTCCTTCAATGTTGATGGTGTTTCGTGGCAATATTTGAAGGACTCACTAACCTCCAATTTTCTGACTATACATCACGGGGTCTCGTAATGGGAGATTCTTTTGTTGGTGAATTGGAAGGTCTCTGAATCCTCCAATGTGCATGCCATGAAACAGATCTCCTGTTAGTACCATTGAGGGAGTCTGTTTTCTGGTATAGTTAGGAGGAATCGGTAGCCATCCAATTTACCAACAAGAGAATCATCCCTTAACCATAACTGAATATGGTACGCGGTGATAATTCATTTTCACAACATTGACTGGATCACATTCTTCAATCGTTCATGTAGCAGATTTTTCCAGCACTGACCTTAGGCCGCTGGTCAAGTATGATTAATTATTGTTTTGATATATTTTGTGTGTATGTGTGTGTCACTAATGATTATGAATGCAGTTACCAGATTGCTGTTGTCCTTGTCCTTGTCCTTCTGTGAGGGTTAGGGAGACCAGGAACACAAGGAGAGAAAGAGAGAGAGAGAGAGTACCAATCATTACAATTAAGTTTAGTCCAGCTATTTTTACTTTTTTTTTTTTTTTACTTACCCAGTGTACAGTTACGATCAAGAGTCGTGCATCACCTTCGAATGAAACTGTCTCCAAAATGATGCGCAACTTGATCAACTTCAACAACAACAACAACACTAACCACAACAACAACAACACTGACGAAAACAACCACCAAACTGACGAAAATAACAACCACACTGACAACAACAACAACAACACTAAGAACATCCATCACAACAACAACACTAACAACATCCATCATCACACCACAACAACAACAAAAACAAAAACAGAGTGGCTTGTCGCGGGAAGAAGTCAATATGGTCGGTGGGCTGTTGTGCTCTGCCTACAAATAATAACTCTGGAGGTAATGAGAACTGTAATTAACGGGGGTAATTACTGGACCCCTACAACATCACAGTTATTATTATTATTTTTCCTTTAATTATGGTTTCTTTTTTTTTTTCTTTTTTTTGAGGCAGTTGCTTATATAATTCATGTTTAAGAAGAATGGTTGGGTCTGTTTTCTAACCTATTGTTTAAGAAATATTATAATGTTTTATTTTTATATATATTTTTTTTATGGGATTTACTGCTTAATATTGCCCGAGTTCCAAATCATTATACGCATCAATAGTTCAGTACACTCTTCTATAATAAGGCTGTTATGGAAGCAACGAGTAGGAGGCCTTGAAGTAACATGTTGCCTTGGTAATCATTAAGCCTATTGTCACTGGATTTATATTGATGCCTCGTCACTGTGAGCAGAATCTTCAAAACCAAACGTTAAGCAGAGCGAAATTAATTAGGTTTTTGGTCTTGGTTAACAGGGAATCGACAGGAGTATAGGCCTAAGTGGGTACAAGACAAAGAGGTGCAAATGGAAATAGGAAAGAGGTGCAAATGAAAATAGTGTACATTTGCAATCCAAAATTTATATCCAGGTTTGCTTCGAATAGCCTGATCGAGTAATAAGCGAGCTCAAACAAATATGAAACAGGATAAGTGTTGTAATTGGTTAAATACTATGTCAAATAATTCGAAACTTCAACAAGATCTGGATGCAAATTTTGGATTGCGAGTGTACAGTACAAAGAGATGGAAGGGAAGGGTGTGTGTGTGGTGGAACGAGTGTATGGATTGAAGATAGTGAGGTGAGTGTGATTCCATAAACAGACTCGGAAGTGTATAGGCCTTAAGGACAGTATAGGGAGGTCTGTACAGTAGAAGTGACATAAAGCTAGGGAAGGTATTGTTGTGGATGATGTGTGCTCTTAAGAAACCTCGAGGACTAATCATTGTTGACCATATGACCCGAATAACGTCTGTATGTAATAATTGTTGATCATATGACCCTTAACTATACCGTCTGTATGTACTAATTGTCTTGTAGCTGTGACACTGATCGATGGTGGCCATGGGAGAGAAAGCCAGTGAGTGGGGAGTAAGAGGCTTATAGTGAGATTGACGTCTAGAGAATATGTAATGTGGAGTAAAGAGAGAGAGAGAGAGAATGTGATTTTTGAAAGTGAGAGCAACAGGCAAAAAGAAAGTACAGCATTATTTTACACTGCATATTACCACCATCAGCTTGTCATTTGTCTGCAGTGTAGAAACGAGTTTTTATTGCTAACATATAATTATTATCTTATTTACTCTTGCATTATCTATTATATGGCTGTATTTGCTGTGATTTCATTTGCACTGCATTTTTAAATAGATGTTATGCACTTGTTCGAAAACTTATATATCCTGCTTTTCACTTTGCTGTTATTATTTATCATTTAGCCATGTATTTATTTATTGCTTTTTTATTTACGATATTTTAATAAAGCTATGGTGATGCAATGGGCAGCGTTCGTGCATACATAACACCACACTACAGTAGTTTGGGTTTGATTCATGTTCGAGACGGATATTAAAAAAAAAGGCATATAATAGGCTACTGTAATTATATACTTAAAATGTCAGTCAGCACCCAGTTAGATTAGAGGGCTACTGAATCCTACAAACTACATATATTATCACCAAACAGAATCTCCTGTGAGTAACGTTGAGGTGATTTATTTCTTTGTATATAATTATAGTTTGGAGTAATCAGTAGCCCTCCAATATACCCAAAAGAGGTTCTCCCCTCAAGGTATACTGCATAATTATCCTCTGAGACATATAGAACACATTCATCATTTAGCCATACGTACACACAGCCACTCAAAACGAACACTTTTTTTTTTAATTATATATACAAAGTGAGAACAACCAACCCCTTACCGATAAATAATAGTCTTCATCAGTCAATGTGTGTTTGTTTGTATGTTCTGGCTGTTGTGAGTTGTCTGTAGAACTGTCCTGTGTGTTGCTTACGGTTAATTCTGTACGTTTCCTTGGATTGGGAGCCTATCCTCTCATTTTATATATATTCACTACTTGTCAATTAAATATTTCTAGTTCTATATCATATTTTGTTTTTCCGTACACCCCTTTTCTGTTGACCTTATTTCGTACACTTCTCTTTTAATGACCTTAAACACCCATTTCTACTCTTATATATTGCATCATTAATTTGAGACAGACAGACAAACAAAATATCCAAACAAACAAACAAACATACATACATACATATATCCAAATGCAACACCCTCACCCCATTTTGTCTTCTTGGATAATTATACAGTACATTATTATTGATGTTGAGAGACCACACACACACACACACACACACACTGGCTGGCACACGGGGCGCTACTCTCCCTCATTACATAAATCACATCACAAGGTTAGTCAGCGGGAAAATGGTCTTATAAATTAACCTACTTTTTTTTTCTTCCTTCATGTTATTTTTTGTCTTCATGTTTTTTTTTTTAATTCATTTTTTTTTCTTTCTTAATGTTTTTTTTTTTTTTTTTTTACTGGTTCGATCCATCAGACTCCATCTCGACTGAGCAATAAATCTGGAGCTGAGTAAAAATTCCTGAGCCGGTCCCCAAGTGTGTAATGATGTGGGGGAGGGAGGGGGGGAGATCGGGGGAGGGAAAGAAGGAAGGAGGTCGGGGAGGGAAAGAGGGAAGGAGGTCGGGGAGGGAAGGAGAGAGGGAGTGGGTGAGGAGAGGAGAGTGTGGAGAAGGGAAAGAGGGAGAGAGGGAGTCGGGCAGGAGAGTGTGGAGGAGGGCAGGAGACAGTGGTGGAGGGAAGGAGTGCATGGGTCAGGGGAGGGAAGGAGAGAGGGACTGGGTCAGGAGGGAAAAACAGGAGGGAGGAAGTCTGGGTGGATGGAGATAGTAGAGGGGAAGAGGGGAGTTGGGAGGGAGGGAGTGAGGGGAGGGGACAGTGTGTGGGAGGAAGGGAGTGGAGGCAACAAAACGGGAGAGGAAGAAAGTCAGGGAAGGGGAGGGGTTGGAGGTTAATAGAAGAGAGAGGGAAGAGAGTGAAAGGAAGAGGAAGGGGTAAAGTGAATGAAGGAGAGAGAGAGAGAGAGAGAGAGAGAGAGAGAGAGAGAGAGAGAGAGAATTAATATGTGGGAGTAGTGGAGATGGAAAATAAATGAAAGATTGCGATTTTTAGATGGTTGGGGCATGTAGGAAGGGGGGGGGGAGAGGTAAGGGGAAGTACAGAGAAAAAATGAATGTTTGGGAGATAATGATGGTGATGATGGTGATGGGTGAGCAAAGTGAAATGGAGAGGTGTTGCAGCCTGGTTGTGAAGAAGTATACCCCGTGTATATATATGTGGAAGAGAAAAATGTACCGTACTACACAACCATTAGTATTTCTAGTGTTGCAGCAGCGTGTGATCCATATGCTTAGGTTAGTTGATACCAGAAATAGAACACAACTACAGTCACGACCAAGAACACTGTCGCCTCTCTGTACATTCTTATATTATTCAACTTCAGAAACTTATATAATTATGTAGAGTGAGTGACACTTATGGAGCTTGTGATGTAGTCAGAAAATTGGGAATGAATGTGTCCTTTAAATATTGCCACGAAATACCACCTATATGGAAGGAGTTTGTTTCGTAGCATGGTCAGGAGGAATCAGAAGCCTCTAATTTTCATACACAATCTGTACAGGGTCCTTAAGGCCTTATATTTATGCGATATTATGGATCACAGAGTTCAGCGTGGAGAAGGAACAGCAGCGATTGTCGGTGATACAGAAGATCAGTTTATTATTAATATTATTATATCTTACCCAACCGAAGGACAGAATGAAGAATATAAAGACCTGTTATAAGTTTCTAGAGTTTACATGATATAATTCGTTGTTGGAAAGACACATAGGAGAAGCGAGTTCACCAGTTTGACAAAGTATATATTATCTATCCCTCAAAGTTAATAATATAATGAATCTCTAAAAAACGTGATACACCCGGTACACTGATTTTAATTTTTTTAATGCTTTTCTTTACTCGGTAGTTATAAAGATGTTTGGTTCATTTGCAGACACGTATGATGTCCATATAGATAGATAACTATAATTATATCTTATACTTTTATGTGGAATATACGTATTGCAGGACAACATATTAATTTTGGTCTCTAAGGAGATTTATAAACAACTTTTAATTAAGGAAGACAGACAAATTTTTGCTGTAATTATATCAGAGAAATTAAGAAAAACCTTTAAGGGAATAATAGTACAGTGTTGGTAAATCTGGGGTAAATGATTCCCTCCAACAATTCCAAGCAACAGGCCACCATTAATTTAGCATATCTGGTCCTGTTTCCTGGTATATTTTGGAGGATTCAAGGCGCTCCAATGTACCAAAAGTATACTAACCCCTTAATTAAAAAAAAAAAAGTTATATCTAAAGGCTATGTTGGCAAACGTCTGTATTTATAGAGGTTATAGACGTGTGGATATGATAGACAGAGTGGGAATGTGGGGAGGGTGGTAGGCCAAGTGTGTGTGTATGTGTGTGTTAGTGTGAGTGTGTTGTGTGTGTGTTAGTGTGTTATTTGTTTGTGTGGTGTGTGTGTTAGTGTGTTATTTGTTTGTGTGGTGTGTGTGTGTGTTAGTGTGCTATTTGTGTGTGTGTGTGTGTTGTGTTCGTGTGTTGTTTGTTTGTGTGTTGTTTGTTAATGTGTGTGTGTGTTGTGTATTAGTGTGTGTGTGTATGTTGTGTGTTAGTGTGTTGTTTGTTATTGTATGTGTGTGTGTGTGTTAGTGTGTGTGTGTGTGTGTGATGGTATGTTGAAAGAAGGAAGGAAAGAGTAAGATGGTATGGAATCTGAGTGGGTGGGGAGGAAGGAAGGAAGGAAGAGGAGGGGGGAGGAGGAAAGATGAGTAGAGAGCGGAAGGCGCCACGTGTGGAAGAGGAGGGAGGGAAAGGAAATAGAAATAGAAATAGAACAAGGGAAGAAATTGATAGAAGGATGAATAAGTGAAGCAATGAGAGGTAAAGAAGGAAAAAAAATGAGAGAGAGAGAGAGAGAGAGAGAGAGAGAGAGAGAGAGAGAGAGAGAGAGAGAGAGAGAGAGAGAGAGAGAGAGAGAGAGAGAGAGAGAGGTAAATAGAAAAAGGAGAAATAGCAGTAAAAGGAGAAGAGACAACAAGAGAAGTGTATACAAAGGAGAAAAGAAATGTTAGAAGAAAGAGGGAAAAACGCGAAGAATAACAGAGAGAGAGAGAGAGAGAGAGAGAGAGAGAGAGAGAGAGAGAGAGAGAGAGGTGGATGAGAGGGAAGAGGAAGGAAGGAAGTTAAAGCTGAAAGAGCAAAAGAATACCAGGGAGAAAGAAGAAGAAGAAACAAGAAACAAGAAAGGAGATGAGAGTGGAGGAGAGAAGATACGGAATAGTTCCTGAGGGAAGAATAATTTACTCTAGAAGATCAAGAAAAACGAAACAGAGTGAAAATGGAGAGAGGGAATATTGCAATGAGTTCCCGATAAAGAAGAAGAATTAGACGTTTTGAAGTGGGAATAAAGTTTAGACGAAAGAGAAGGCAAGGAAATGTAGTAAAGAGAAGAGGGAGAGAGAAAGACAGGATGAAAAGAGGTGAAGAAGAAGGAAGAGGAGGAGGAGGAAAGGAAGATATGGAGAAGAGGAGGAGGTAGCAAGGGAAGGATAAAAGTGGAGAAATATGAAGAGGGCGAGAGAGAGAAGGAGGAGGCAGAAGGAGAAAGAAAGTAGATGGGAAGAACAGGGATGACAGAAAGGAGGAAGAGGAGCAAAGAAGATGAAAAGACATGAGAGAGAGAGAGAGAGAGAGAGAGAGAGAGAGAGAGAGAGAGAGAGAGAGAGAGAGAGAGAGAGAGAGGATAAGATGGGAAGCAGAAGAATGAAAGGAATAGTCAAGGCAATGAGAATATAAGAAAGGAAGTCAAAGAAGGAAGAGGGGAGAAGGGGAAGAGGAGGAAGAGAAGGAGGAGGAGGGAGAAGGAGGAGGAAGAGGAGGAGAAGATGAAGATTGGAGAAGATAAAAATGAGGGAAAGCGTGAACGAGGAAATATGTTAGAGAAAAGTAGAGGAGATAAAAAAAGGAAAGGAAGAGAATGGGAGGGGAGATAGAATAAAGAAAGGAAAAAGAGTATAAAGGAGATATGAAGAGGAAGAAGGGAGATAAAGAGAGGAAGAAAGGGAGGCAGGAGGAGGAAGAAAGGAGAAAGGGGAGAATGAAGGGAGGCAGGAGAAGAGGAAGAAGGGAGGCAGGAGGAGGAAGAAATAGGCTGGAGAAGAAAAGGGAGGAAGAAGGGAGGCAAAAGGAGGAAAAAGTGAGGCAGGAGATCAAGAAGGGAGGAGAAAGGGGAGGAAGAAGGGAGGCAAAAGGGAGGCAGGAGGAGAAAGGGGAGGAAGAAGAGAGGCAAAAGGAGGAAAAAGGGAGGCAGGAGGAGGAAGGTGTGGATGAAGGGAAGCAGGAGGAGGAAGGGGAGGATGAAGGGAAGCAGGAGGAGGAAGGGGAGGATGAAGGGAGGCAGGAGGAGGAAGGGGAGGATGAAGGGAGGCAGGAGGAGGAAGGGGAGGAGGAAGGGAGGCAGGAGAAGGAAGGGGAGGATGAAGGGAGGCAGGAGAAGGAAGGGGAGGATGAAGGGAGGCAGGAAAAGAGGAAGGGAAGCAAAGGGGAAGAAGAACAGAAGTAGGAGGGGGAAGAAGGGAGGCAGGAGAAGAAAGGGGAGGATGAAGGGGAGGATGAAGAGAGGAAGGGGAGGGGGAGGATGAAGGAAGGAGAAGGAAAGAGAAGGAAGGGCAGGAGAAGGAAGGGGAGGATGAAGGAAGGGCGAAGAAGGAAGGGGAGGAAAAAGGGAGAAAGGATGAGGAGAAAGGGGTGAAGAAAAGGGAGGAAGAAGGGAGGCATGCATGAGGAGGATGAAGGGAGGAAGGGGAGGATGAAGGTAGGATGAAGGAGAAGGAAGGAGAAGGAAGGGGAGGATGAAGGGAGGATGAAGGAGAAGGGAGGCAGGAGAAGGAAGGGGAGGATGAAGGCAGGAGGAGGAAGGGAGGAAGGGAAGGAAGAAGGAAGGGGAGGCAGGAGAAGGAAGGGGAGAGTCATGTCGTAACCCCCTGCACTTAATCACGTAAATGTTCCCAACCATCTGTGTGTGTGTGTACTCCCTGCCTCACCCACCCCACTCATCCCTGCCCCTCCCCACTCATCCCTGCCCCACCCAGCCCACTCATCCCTGCCCCACCCCAGCCCACTCATCCCTGCCCCACCCCAGCCCACTCATTCCTGCCCCTCCCCACTCATCTCTGCCCCACCCCACTCATCCCTGCCCCACCCAGCCCACTCATCCCTGCCCCTCCCCACTCATCCCTGCCCCACCTAGCCCACTCATCCCTGCCCCACCCTACTCATCCCTGCCCCATGCCACTTCAACCCCACCCCACACCACTTCACCCCTACCCCACCCCACTCATCCCTGCCCCATGCCACTTCAACCCCACACCACACCACTTCACCCCTACCCCACACCACTCCACCCCACCAACACCCCAGACCACTCCACCCCTACCCCACCCCACTTCACTACACACCACTCCACTTCCCCACCAACACCCCAGACCACTCCACCCCTACTAACACCCATACCCCACCCCACTCCACCCACACCCCACTCCACCCACACCCCACTCCACCCCACTTCACCCTCACCCCACTCCACTCCACTCCACTCCACTCCACACCACACCACACCATCCTGTTCTGTTCTACATCTCTTTGCTCCATCATGTTCTGTTCTACACCACTCACTTCTCTTTGTCCCATCTTGTTCTTCTCCACTCTGTTCTCTTTGCCCCATCCTGTTCTTCTCCACTCTGTTCTGTTCTACACCTCTCACTTCTCTTTGTCCCATCTTGTTCTTCGTTACACTGTTCTGTTCTACACCACTCACTTCTCTTTGTCCCGTCTTGTTCTTCTCCACTCTGTTCTGTGCTACACCACTCACTTCTCTTTGCCCCATCCTGTTCTTCTCCACTGTTCTGTTCTACACCACTCACTTCTCTTTACCCCATCTTGTTCTTCTCCACTCTGTTCTGTTCTGTTCTGTTCAACCCCATCAACTCTTACCAACCTCAGTCAAACAATTTCCAACAACGCCTCATTCAACCTCGACCCATTATTCATATATATATTTTTTGTTTCTCTTCTTGTCCAACTTCGCCCCCACAGAACCCATCCCCTTCCCTGCCTCCTTTCACATCCCTCTCCTTCGCTCCCTTCCCCATCCCTCGTCCCCTTCCCTTGTCCCCTTCCCCCTCCCTCGCCCCCTTCCAAATCCTTCGCCCACTTTCACATCCCCTCCATCGTCCCCTTCCCCCCTTCCCGCTCCTTCTCCCCCCCACTCGCCCCCCTCCCCCCCACTCGCCCCCCCTCCCCCTCCTTCTCCCCCCCCTCGCCCCCCTCCCCCTACACGCCTTGCCATGACACTGAGCCAGCCCTGCATGTCTGGTCCAGTTGAGCCCCACCACATCACTCTTCCACATCCCACAGCACACCACACACCTCTTCACCTCACTCATCCTCATCTCACTTCTCACCTCTCTCCTGCTTCTCATCTCCTCTTCGCCTCACTCCTCCTCACTTCACTCCTCTTCACCTCACTCCTCCTCCTCACCTCACTCCTCCTCTCCTCTTCGCCTCACTCCTCCTCTCGTAACTCCCTCACCTCACTCCTGCTTCTCCTCTTCCCCTCAATCCTCCTTCTCCTCACCTCACTCCTGCTTCTCCTCCTCAACTCACTCCACCTTCTCCTCTTCGCCTCACTCCTGCTTCTCCTCATCTCACTCCTGCTTCTCCTCTCTTCTTCGCCTCACTCCTCCTCCTCATCTCACTACATTGCTATACTTTCCTTCACCCTTGTAGGCTAGTTAGGATACCAAAATCAAGCAGCCTCGGAAGGACCAGTAGTTTTGTTGCTGTTTGAATGTCCTTTGTATTCCTCATCAACTTATTCCTGCAGTCATATCCCGTCCAACTAAGCCCCTGTCCTGTCCTGTCCTCTCTTCTCTTCTCTTCTCTTCTCTTCTTATTTTGCCTTCCCACTGTTTTGTATACCCTATATAGTCATCCCTTTATTAGTCATTCTGTCTTGTCTCACCCTTGTAAATATCACCTACTGTACCCATACCCTCCCTCAACCCTGCCCAGCTGTACTCCACATAAACCTTACCCACTTACACCCTATTTCTTCCTATTTCTTTCACCCTTTCCTTTACCCTCACCCTTCCCATTTCCTTCACCCTTCCCATTCCCACCACCCTTCCCATTCCCTCACCCTCCCCTGTTCACCACCCTTTCCCTCACTTTCCTGTTCCCCTCACCCTTCCCATTTCCCTCACACTTCCCTGTTCCCCACCCCTTCCTTTACCCTCCCCTCCCCTCCGCTCATGCCACTGCTCACATCTCTCCCACCCTTTCCTCTTCCCCTCGCTACTATTCCTTAAAGCACCACCCCGTCCAATTAATAAAACCATAACCTCAGCCTGAACTAATTACCTTACTCGCCTCGTCGTAAAAGTGGTCATTATTTTAACTCTCAGACATCCCCTGCAGTACGTGAAGTATAGGAGAATAATAATTATATACATTTGTTTTATATATATATATTTATTGTTAAGTTGGTGAAGAAATGTGACGTGACTGATTATTATTGTTCACTTATCCTATTATGTTGTTTAATTGCTCAGGTAGAATATAAAGTTGTTTCTGCCTGTAAATCCTGCAGCGTTGTTCGTGTTTAGGACCCCTGTGATGTTGGCAGAAAATTGGATGTTAGTGAGTCTTTTAAATATTGCCACGAAACACCACCACCTACTGTATATGGAAGGAGCTTGTTTTGTGATATAGGCTAGTTAGGGAAAATCAGAAGCCTCCAATTTTCATACACGATCACAAGAGTCTTAAAAAAATAAATATATTGTCTTATAGCCTATGGGAGCTACTATTTGGTTCCATGCGTTCCAGAAAACATCCCAGGTAGTATCACAGTTTTACCTATTGTTTTGTGGGAGAAGTTTAAGGAAATAAGTAGAGTTAAATTAGCAGATGAAATTAGAGTAGAGTTAAATTTGCTCTCCTATAAGCAATTTTTCCCTTCAAGTATAGTATATAAACATTCTGTGTCAATAATACGTCAGGTCAGATGTAGCTTCATTTCCAAACAGTTGAGGAATCTTGTAGCTTTCGTCTTGTATACTCATTTATCAGGTGTCCCTTAAGGGACCCTGTGATGTAGTCAGAAAATTGGAGGTAAACGAGTCCTTCAAATATTGCCACGAAACACTACCTATATGGTAGGAGCTTGTTTCGTGGCCTAGTTGGAAGGAATCAGAAGCCTCCAATTCCCATACACGATCACAGGGTCCTTAATTGTCTTCTGGTTGTCCCCTTCACTTGTCGCTAACGTTATACTTGATTGCTTTTATGTGACGACTCTTGAGACATGGTTTAGGCCAATATCGAGGGCCATTTTTCCTTCAACTCACTTCTAGGGTGAGGTAAAAGTTTCCCACCAGGACAGGCAGCTGGCAATGTGTGTAGGCAGTGGTGTTGTTGCCGCCCGCTCGCTATGGTGTTCCTAGTTAGCTCTGTGGGGCCTTGAAACTGATATTTTTCTTACTATTTTGACAAAGGCAAACTATGGAAAATGCTTTTGACAGAAATGCTTGTCATTTCTATTCAAATATATATTATGTGCCAAATAAATATTACGGTATATCATTCGTTGCCTTGTTATGATTTTAATATGATGGTTTTGCTGACTGTTGATGAATGATTGTGATTGTCAGAATAATTACTTCATTCAAATTATATATATCCTTCCACGACGAATAGCCATCACGGTAAGTATAACGCACGCAGGGTTTGCTTCCCCGATGCGTTTCCGGGTTTGTTGTCTGTTGCCGTCTCCTCGTTTCATTTTCTTTCCCCAGGAAGGTCGACTGCCGCTGGAGGGTTTAGCGAAGACGGGCTGAGAGGATTAGAGAGATTTTTAACAACAGGAAGCTCAACAACCCGACCAGCCTCCAGTTTATCTCAGCTGTCAGGGGGAGATGCCTAATGAGACGAGAGGCCAGGGGGAGTGGGGAGTATTGGAGGAGTGAGAAAGAGTGGAAGGAGGAGTGGGAAAGAGTGGAAGGAGGATTAGGAAGGAGTGGGAAGGAGACTAGGGAGGAGAGAGGGGAATGAGAGAGTGAGAATGAGGAGAGGGGAATGAGAGAGTGAGAATGAGGAGAGGGGAATGAGCAGTGAGGTTGGAGAGTGAATGAGGAGGAGTGGAAGTAGATGGGAGGAATGAGAAGAGAGTGGAAGGGAAAACGTAGGAAAAATAAAAATGTAAAAGAAAGGTGGAGATAAAGAAGGCTGGGGAAAAATGACTTGGGGCGTGGATTGTAAATGAAGGAAAGAGGAAGAATGAAAAGGGATACATGTGGGGCGAAAAGAATAGAAAAAAAAGGAAGAAATAAGCGAGCGAGTTAGATAAGGAGAAACTGGCCTAAGTGTGTGGGAAAGAGATAAAGATATAGGAAAAAAAAAAGAAGAGATAGCAGTTAAAAAAGATGGAAGGAATCTGACTGAAGGGGTTAGCAGTGGTGGAAGGGAAGGGATGGAAAAGGTTGAAGATAGAAAATACAGAAGGAAGGAAGAAAAAGAAATGAAAGAGAACGATAGTAGAGGAAGAGCGGTATGGTGTGTGTGTATGTGTGTGTGTGTGTGTGTGTGTGTGTGTGTTGCGAAAGAGAATGAAATAAAGTTGAAATATTAAGGAAAATGTCGACGAGAGAGAGAGAGAGAGAGAGAGAGAGAGAGAGAGAGAGAGAGAGAGAGAGAGAGAGAGAGAGAGAGAGAGAGAGAGGGAAAAGGAAAGAAATTGGGAGAAAGGTAAAGAGAATGGATGAATCAAGAAGAAAGAAAAGTGTGCAATGGAATGGAGGAGGAAGAGAATGAGGAGAAGGAAAGAAGAGAGACGGCCAGGTGAAGAAGTGCAATTAACAGTAAGGAGAAAATGTGAAGTATTTTTTGGTTGAGTCTGGGGATAAGAGGGTGAGTGGGAGAGGCGAGGAGGAATATAATGAGGGAGAGGGAGAGGGAGAGGGAGAGGGGGAGGGAGAGGGAGGGTGGGAGGAGTATTAGCCTATTAGGGAAGGATGGAGAAGCAATAAGAAAAAGACTGGGAAAGGGATGAAAGATACAAAGAATAAAGAGAGGAAGGAATAGAAAGGGTTCATTTTGAAAGAGGTAAAGGAAAGTGTGTGTGTGTGTTTTTTTTTTTTTTTTTTCCAGGAGATGCAGGGTATTGTAAGTGTACTGGGAGAAATGTTTATATCCATTGGTGTGTGTGTGTGGAAGGAAGGAAGCAAGGAAGGAAGGGAGGAAAGTAGGAGAAAGAGTGGGAATAACCTAAATACCCTATTGTTAGCCCTGACGTGACTAGGCAGGCAGAAATTTTGTCACGTATAGAGATCAGTATAGATTATGAGAAATGTCGTTGAATATATTGCCTTCAAGATATCATGCCATGTAATAAAATACAATAAGACGTCTCTGTAACTTACGCTATATGGAAGAAAACACACCGCGTAGTAAACCACGTAGTAAACTTAGAATACTCAAAATATGAACTGCATCCTCAATGGGCCGGAGTCGAGATGAAAAGTTTTGCGTGCCACACATCCCTTGGGCGACTGTGTATAGCCTATGTGTGAAAGAGCAGGGTGTGGCGGCGGTGGGTACGTCAGAGCCGGTGCTTCAATTTTAGTTCAGTGACATAGCGCGGCTCTTCATCAAGTGGTGGGGGGCGCGACGGAATATTCACAGGAAGCACCAGACAAATTTTTCGCCTCTGAGGGCTGCATACTGACGACACCACAGAAACAGCTATACTCTCTCTCTCTCTCTGCCTCCCTTGGCTTTGTGTCTCTGTTGTGCTTTGGTGTTTCAGTCACCTTGTTCTGGAGAATTGTAGATTAATGTTAAGGACCCTGTGGTAGTGTATGAGAATTGGAGACTTCTGATTCCATCTGACTATGCCACGAAATAAGCTCCTTCCATATAGGTGGTGTTTTGTGGCATTATTTGAAGGACTCTTATACCTCCAATTTTCTGACTACATTACAGGGTCCTTTAAGATATGGTAAACTACATTTCTTACAGGCAGAATACAACAAACGTGTCATTGAGGATGGAAGAACCCTCACCTCATGTGTAATTTTGAAATGAAGTACAGTAGCAGACAATAATATTCATCCACATTGGGGTGACTCGTGTAAAAGATTGACAACTTCCCTCATTTCGTTAGTGGAGAAACTTTCCAGTAGGTAGGTTAAGCAGCATCATATAATGCTCTGCAACCAGCTAATCACTATTCAAAACAATTACATCATAAAAAGAACGTGAAAACATTAGTCAGCAATTAATTTGAGTTACCCATATGTGTATTGATTGAAACTTATGTCCACGACTGTACTTCATATTATAGTATCCCTAGCGACTTGGTTACTTTTCCTGTTGTTAAAGTTAAATTATTACTTAACAGTGGTCACGTGGTCCATGGGTTCACTTCAAGACCCTCGTGCAACACTTTAGGTCTGGAATACACGTTTTGGTTAGTAAGGTCATATGGAGTAAACCTGCATTAAGTACCCTGTGATCGTATATTAGAATTAAAGGCTTCTGATTCCTCCTGATTATGCCACGAAACAAGTTCCTTCTATATAGGTGATGATTCGTGGCAATATATGAAGGATTCGTTCACCTCCAATATTCTGACAACGCCACAGGGTCCCTTAAAATGGAGGAGTCACCGACGTGCTGAAGGTGTTGGAATGGATTTCAGGTGAAGTATTGCCGTAGACCAACTTGTTATAATCACATACACCTGAATCAGAAGAAGAATAGTTGTCATAATTACACTTACATGATAATTAATAATATGACGGAGAATTACGAAGGCATTATTTTGATAACTATATAGAACAGTATTTTCAGTTACATATGATGTCAGACGCACTAATAAATGACGAAATATTGTAGTTTTGGTTTGCGATGCCGTCGAGTACACCATGGCACTATTCTGTAATAAAATAGTCACTTCTACAAGCAAGTCCTCCATGCACCAGTTGTGTGAAAAGTGGCAACAACATTGAGGGTGGCTTCAGGACGTGAGTGGACGAGGGATGGATGGGGTCACAGGAAGGAAGGAAGGGTGGCAATGAAAGAATCCGTGTCAGAATAACATGAACCATTAGACGCAGAAATCCGTGGTACTACTGTGGTGGTGCCTTGTGTGTGGAACGGCCCCTGTGTGTGTGTTTACATTTTGTCGTCGTTGTCTGCTGAGCAACCCGATATGATGGTCAGATGAAGGAAGGTCTATATGCTAAGATTTGTCATGGGCTAGACTGTGACGATGACTTTTCTAACATGCAGCTCGAAATAACATACCATTGTAGGCCTGTGTTCATTCATAGTGCATAAAATTCACCAGCCATGCACCTTACCACCGATGTGTGTGCATGATCAAATTTTCATAGGTGAGGGGCAGTTTGGTGTAACTTCCAGCGGACAGACCACTCAAGAGTTGCTGTTTGACGGAAAAATGTTTGACAAATATTGATCAGCAAGTTTGTGTATGAAGGTTTACCCTGCATGTCTGTCCCCTAGGCTTCTCTCACCAGTCTATGTTGTATGCAAACGGTACACAGAGGCAGCAGTTTCAGGACACTGAGGTAAAGAATAACAGCAGAATAAATCTAGTTTCGTCACCGTCTGCCTCGTTTCATTCACTTTTTTTTTAAGGTAAGGTAGTAATGACGCCTACCCGGTAACCAGTGTAATCGCCTCAATCCTCACAAACTTCCCATATCTCCGATTGCTAAACTGTTCATGTAATAGTGTTATGAGGTGAAGTAATGGCTGGTGGTGGCAGTTGAGGTGGCAGTATGAGGTGGCTGGTAGTGGTGGTGGCAGTAGAGGTGGCAGTATGAGGTGGCTGGTGGTGGTGGTGTTGGTGGCAGTATTAGGTGGCTGGTGGTGGTGGTGGCGGCAGTATGAGACGGATGGTCAGTCATGTAATCTGTTCTCATTAAAGTGATCCACAGATAGTACTAAACAGACACGAGGGGAAAAAATAAACATGCCCGCAACTGAGACTTCTTTGACTCACATATCAGAGTCCATTGCCATTTGAGAGGGACTTTGAGGAATGGCAGAGTAGCACCGCTCAAAGGCATCTGAATTCTTAATGATCACTAACAGATCCTACAGTACCGGTAGTTGTAAGTCATCCTGGTGGACCATAAGACGTTTCCTTTGTCAATGGAGGCCACAAATGATCGATTTTTCTTATAATTTTAACGTTCTTCTTAAATTCCAGTTGCCTGCCTATAAAGTTAAGGATTATATAATTACATTGTATACAGTAAGTTATCTGATATTAATATGATTATTTACATCATGTTAATTAGTTAAAAATTATAATTAACACAGAAACTTTAAACCTGACTTACTACTCGTGAAGAATACAAGGTTTCATTCCCCTATAGTGTTTGCACATGCTTGGGTCTTGAATGATGAGTGTGAGCCTCCTTATAGAAAGTAAACCTCATCTCACTCATCGTCAAGCAGAAGAATAGAGAACTATGGTCTGTGAGTGTACTATCAAAGACAAAACTCGTGTCGCTGTCTTGTCCAATGATTTAATATAACTTGTGAAACATAATGAAAATCCCACCACAGTAACGTTTATGCCCAGTATGATTAGCTCTCTACCATATATTTTCACCAGTTTTCACGACACGAGTTTTGTCTTTAATAGTACAGCTATAAACAAAAGCTATTCACCACATTGTTACAGCCAAACCCAAGTGAAGCTATAAATATAACTCAGACGATTCTATGGTTCATTCCATCGGTTTGAAATCCCATATAAGTAGAGAGTAAATGTCCACCATTGTACTCTTTTGTGGGTCATTGAAGCCAACTTGGCCCTCATGATGGCACCATTTTCTTTTCTGTTCCACACCATTAGACCTAACAAGAACTTTGGAAGTGAAGGAGAAGCTGAGTTGATGTACAGGACGTGTTGAAGGTTGGGATGTTGACCACTGATGAAAGTATTATTATCATTATTATTATTATTGTTAGATATTTTTTTTACTATGTACAGTTGCCATCACTTATAACTGGTGCAGTCAGCGTAGTCAGTCTTATTTTCCTGTACCAGTTATAAGTGCTCGCAACTGTACCTATATGTGCTTATCATATTTATAATTATTGACTCTTGGAGTTTATGTCGATTTTATTGAATAGAGCAATACTATTTTATTAATAACATGAAACATTGTATTCAGTAGTCTACGATAATAAAAAAATTCTCTTCGGACCTGTAGAAGTCATGTCTGTAAGTCCCATATATATAGTTATTTATGAGTAATGGTAAAAATATTAAGACCATCGGATGTGTAGGCAACGATAGAAGCAATGTATAGCAAGGCAAAGTACAGGGGAGGAAGAGGAGGAAGGGGAAGAGGGGAAGGAGGATGGAAGGAGGAGTTAGGGGAGAAGGTGGAAGAGGGGAGATGAGGAGGAATAGGAGGAGGAAGGAGAGGGGAGAGGGGTAGGAAGAGGGAAGGAGCAGTTAGGGGAGAAGGTGGAAGAGGGGAGATAAGGAGGAAGGGGAGGGGAAGAGGAAGAATAGGAAGGGAAGAGGGGGAGGAGGAGGGAAGGAGCAGTTAGGGGAGAAGGTGGAAGTGGGGAGATGAGGAGGAAGGGGAGGGGAGGAGGAAGAGGAAGGGGAGGGGAGGGGAGGAGGAAGGGGAGAGGGGAGGAGGCCTGTGGCTGTTGCTGCTAAAAGCCTGATTCTTCTTTGACAAACTCTTCTCTCGGTGGGTTGACAGGCGATGGTCGGCCCTCAGTATGCCTTGCCTCGCTCCCCTCCCCTCCCCTCTGTGTGTGTGTTCAAGGGAGAGAGTGTGTGTAAGCGTAGCCCATATGATATGTGTGTGTGTGTGTGTGTGTGTGTGTTTTGCGGGATATGTGCCTGGTTAATGTGCGTTCATGGGGGAGAGTGTGTGTAAGCGTAGCCCATGTGTGTGTGTATGTGTGTTGATGGATATGTACAGTACCAGCTTGATGCGTGTTTGTTGGGGAAAGTGTATGTAAGATCAGCCCATATGATTATGTACGGGTGATTATGTGTTTGAGAGGGTTGATGTGCATTTGTGAAAATTAATGTGCGTTTGCTGAGAGATTCGTTAGCTGAGAAACTTTTCAATAAAGGAGGTTAAGTACCATCTTCTAATTTACTACAAGCAGCTACTCACTCGCTATTCAAAACAATAATATCATACGGGAACGTGAAAATATTAATAGTCAGTATTTCGTTCAAGATAACCACATGTGTATTGAAACTTATGTCCATTACTGTATGTTTCATTGGCATATGTTTATTGGGATGCATATGTGGAAACTCTTGTGGGTTTTTCATGTGTTTCTATGGGTTGATGTATTTATGATAGAAAATATAAATATGGTGTACACGCAAAAAAATGCTATCAAAAGGGGTTGGTTGATGTGGGTTGAGAATTTTGACTCCCCCTTGTGTCTCCAGTCAACCAATATCAGGTCACCAGCCATCCCTCCCTCCTTTTCCAGTTCTTCCTTCAAAGTGTACAAGTCCCTCCCTCCTCTTCATCATCCCCATCAGCATACATTATGACCTGCAGTTAGTCTAATGTCTTGCTTGATTTTAGTTTCATTCATTTATTCATTCATTCATTCCAGTTGGCTTTCATTCACTCCCTCACATCACAACACTTCACACGACCTATCACAATATTATTCATCGCACCTTTAAGAACTCCCCCCATGATTTATAGTCAGAGTATTGGAGGTTAGAGAGTCCTTCAAAACATTGCCACGATACACCTGCACCAACGTTAAAGGAGCTTGTTTCGTGGCATAGTCAGGAGAAATCAGAAGCCACCAGGTATCATACACGATCACAGGGTTCCTTTAACAGGTCCTCTTCTCACGTTTCCTCACCTCCTCAATTCTCACCTCCTTCCTCGCTCATTTCGTCACTCTCCTTTGTCCATTTTACTCTCTTCGTTCCTTTCTCGCCTCCTCTCCTCTCTCTTCCTTTCTCGTCTTCTCTTCTTTCTCTTCCTTTATCTTACCATTCACCCATCTATCAATATCTCTCCCCTCCGCTCATATCTTCTTAAACCTTATATATACCTCTCTCTTCCTCTTCATCACATTCCTTCTTCCTTACTGCCCCTCTCTCTTCCACTTCATCAATGTCCTTTCTTCCTTTCTTTCCCGTACCTCTCCCTCTCCCATCCCTCTCCATCTTCTATCCCTCTCCATCTCCCATCCCTTTCCTCTCCCACTCCATCTCCCATCCCTTTCCCTTTCCTCTCCCTCTCTACATCTCCCATCCCTTTTCCTCCCTCTCTATCTCCCATCCATTTCCCTTTTCCCTCCCTCTATCTCCCCCCCTCCTCTTCCACCCCCCACCCCCACCCCCCACTGCTGGTAATGTCGGTGCTGGAGTGAAATGATGTTGACACGCTAAACACTGAAGCTGGTACCCCGTTTTCTCTCATGTTTCTTCATCTTTCTTTTTATGTATCGTATTTTTTTTTTTTTTTAAGTTCTGGAATGAGGTGTTACAGTGTTAGAGGAAGGGAAAGAGTGTGTGTGTGTGGAGAAGGGAAAGAGCGTGTGTGTGTGTGGGGGGAGGGAGGAAAGAGTGTGTGTGGGGAAGGGAAAGAGTGTGTGTGTGGGGGGGGGGGGAGGGAAATAGTTTGTGTGTGGGGGGGGGAGGGAAATAGTGTATGTGGGGGGGGGGGGAAAGAGTGTGTGTGGGGGGGAAGGGAAAAAGTGTGTGTGTGGGAGGGAAATAGTGTGTGTGTGTGGGGGGGGGGTAGGGAAAGAGTGTGTGTGGGTGGGGAGGGAAAGAGTGTGTGTGGGAGAAGGAGGGAAAGAGGATGTGTGTTGGGGGAGGGGGGGGATACTATTATGTTTGGAGGTGGATGTTGAGGCGGGCGGGGGGCGAGGTACATGGGAGGGATGTGGGGGAGGAAGGAAACAAACAAACAAACAAACAAGACTCCTTAGATACTGTAACTACGGATACTATTATAGCAAGTAATTATAACCCTTTGCTCTTCTATTTTATTTATCTATTGGTTTATTAATAGGAACATTAGATCGCAGCCGTACTGATGAACAAGCAAATTTTCACCTTCTCCAGAAAGATGACCAGGTTAAGAATGAGCTTGAAACTCCGGCTAAACTTAAGGGACCTTGTGATCGTGTATGAGACTTGGTGGCTTCTGATTCCTCCTGACCATGCCACGAAACAAGCTCCTTCCATATAGGTGGTGTTTCGTGGCAATGTTTGAAGGACTCACTAACCTCTATTTTTCTGACTACATCAAGGGGGTCTTTAAGAGGATAGTATACTTTTAAAAGAGTGGAGCGCATTGATTCCTCCAAAGTATGCCTGGAAACAAACCCAGATGAAGAATAATAATGGTATCCTGTTGCCTGGAATAGTTTGGAGGAATAATTTGTTCCAGAATTACCACTCAAAACAATGTGCTATATGCCCATTAAACTGATCATTCAGATGGAGTTTAAATGTTCTCTTAGTTTATTGTTCCTGTCGTGTGATGTTCTCCTCTACTCGGCCGACGAAAAACGGAATTCTCATAAAATTTGTATATTATTTATTTACGAAAATTCACCCAAGTGTATTGTGTATAAAAACATATACATTGATCGATAGATAGACACCGGTAATCTGGAATCCATAATCTTTCACCTTGAAAAAGTGGCTTGACGTTTTTCATCCTCGGTTAATGTGTTTTTCATTCTATCTTTACTGTTATGCAGGAGTATGTAGCTTTTTAATTAAGGAACCCCGTGATGTAGTCAGAATATTGAAGGTTAGCGAGTCCTTCAAACAGTGCCACGAAATACCACCGGTATTGGAGGAGCTTGTTTCGTGGCATAGTCGGGGGGAATCAGAAGCCACCAAGTTTTATATATGATCACCGGATCCTTAAAATTGTTATAGAAAAGCTATGTCATTCTAATATTGTATGGTTGTATCTATTACTTATGGTCATATTTCTCCCTTGCTTCCTCAACTATTAACCCTCCCTACCTTCCTTCCTCCCCTCTCCTCCCAATCTAATCTTAATCCATTCCCCCCCACCTTCCCTCCCTCAACTTTCACTGCTACATTAACACCCACCTCACCCCACCCCAGTTTCCCCCTTCTTCACCTCTACATTGCTGCCCTCCTTCCTTTCTTCATTCTTCTCTCCACTATTTTCCTGTTCCCTTTTCAAACTCACTCCCTTTCTCCGTCCCCTC
>JAWQEG010005579.1:0-38372 GCA_033782935.1 Petrolisthes cinctipes
TTACTGTATTTATGTATAATAATTACTGTATTTATGTATATATGGTTACATTATATGTATGTCGTGTATGTATGTATATATGTATAAATTCATATATTTTTCAGTTATATATGTTGTGAGATATTTGCCCTTGACCACTCGCCCCACCCTACCTCCCCCCCCCCTCTCCTCATATGCTACTTTTCCTCCTCCTCTCTCCCTCCTTCCCTCCCTCTTTCCCTCCTCCTCTCTCCATATCTCTCCCCCTCCTTCCCTCCCCCTTTTCCTCCTCCTCCTCCTCTCTCCATACTTCTCTCCTTCCCTCCTCCTCTCTCCCTCCTTCCTTCCTTCTCTCCTTCCCTTCCTCCCTCCTCTCTCCATACCTCCTTCCCTCCTCTCTCACTCCTTCCTCTTCCTCCTCCACCTCTTCTCTCACTCCTTCCTTCTCTCCCTCCTCCTCTCTCCTTCCTTCCTTCCTATTTACACCATTATTACTCCCACTTCCTTCTCTTCTCAATCTTTCTTCTCTTTCCCTCTTAACCTCCCAACCTACCATTTTCCCTCCCTCCTTTCTTCCCTCCCATCTCAATATCTCCCTCCTTCCCTCTCTCCCTACCATTTCCCCTGCTCTCCCTCCCTGCTGGGCATACGGGATCAGAGTGGATGAAGGCTGAGAGGTGATGGAGAGGGGAAACGTGAGAGGGAGAGGAGAGGGGTAGGAGGAGAGAAGGGAGGGGAGGAAGAGGGAAAGAGGGGTAGGGGGAAGAGTGGTTGTGAAGGAAAGGAGGGAGGGAGGAATGGAGTAGTGGAAAGAGAGAGAGAGAGGGAGTGAGAGAGGGAGTGAGAGAGGGAGAGAGAGGAGTGGGAGAGGGAGAGGGAGTGGGAGAGTGAGAGTGAGTGAGGGGAGAGAGAGAGTGAGGGAGTGGGCGGGGAGAAAGGGAGGTATGGGTGAAGAGAGAGAGATAGCCAGGGAGTGTGAGAGGAAGAGAGAGGGCTAGGTTGAATGGGAGGGAGAGGTGATGGAGAGGTGGAACGTGAGCAGGAGGTGGAGGGGGAAGGGAGTGAGAGAAGGCGTTAGGGACTTTAAAAGGAGAGAGAGAGAGAGAGAGAGAGAGAGAGAGAATCTGACTTTTCATCTCTCTCTCACACACACACAAATGTCGTTACCTCTCTCTCTCACACACACACACAATGTCGTTACCTCTCTCTCTACACACACACACAAATGTCGTTATCTCTCTCTCTCTCTCTTCTCTCTCTCTCTCTCTCTCTCTCTCATTTGTCCTTCAACCTCACTAAATCTTTATATATCTATCTACAATCTATCTCTCTATCTGTCTGTATGTCTGTCTGTCTTTCTATTAATCTATCTATCTATTTATCTGTCTGTCTATTTATCTATTTACCAATCTATCTATCTATCTATCTACCT
Source organism: Petrolisthes cinctipes (assembly GCA_033782935.1). Taxonomy (NCBI): domain Eukaryota; kingdom Metazoa; phylum Arthropoda; class Malacostraca; order Decapoda; family Porcellanidae; genus Petrolisthes; species Petrolisthes cinctipes. Next base: position 1,412 of record JAWQEG010005579.1, read on the forward strand.
CCCTATCAATCAATCTACCTACCTACCGTATCTATCCATCCATATATCCATCCATCTACCAATCTATCTATCTACCTATCTATCCATCTACCAATTTAACTATCAATCTATCTATCTATCCATCTAGCAATTGAACTATTTATCTATCTCTATACACACCAATTCACGTATATTTTTCTAGGATATTTATCAATTATTAATTTGATTTCAATATAATTCATCTATGGTATTTATCTTATGTTATTCACACTATCTATCTATATATCTATATATACACACATACACACACATTGATCTATCTCTCTCCACACACACACACACACACAAGGGGAAGACCAGTAAACACACACACACATTAATCTATCTACCTATACACACAAACATTGATCTATCTATACACACACACACACATTGATCTACCTATCTAAGCACACACACATTGATCTACCTATCTAAGCACACACACATTGATCTACCTATCTAAGCACACACACATTGATCTACCTATCTATACACACACACATTGATCTACCTATCTACCTATCTAGACACACACACATTGATCTACCTATACACACATACACACACACACATTGATCTATCTATACACACACACATTGATCTACCTATCTATCTATCTATACACTCACACATTGATTTATCACCTATCTCTCAATACATCTCTCTATCTATACACACACATTGATCTATCTATCTATCTATACACACACATACAGCTGTGTTTCACTCCATCTCCACATACACATACACACATGTCCTTTGGTATAATACAGTATTATAGTGTGTGTGTGTGTGTGTGTGTGTGTGTGTGTACTAGTCTTCCCTATGTATGAGAGAGAGAGAGAGAGAGAGAGAGAGAGAGAGAGAGAGAGAGAGAGAGAGAGAGAGAGAGAGAGAGAGAGAATCTTTCCTTCATCTTAATAAATCATAAAATTATATTATATTAAAAATACTGAACAACACCAAAGAAAGAGAAGATAAAGAAAGGAGAGGTAATAATAACTATAACGAATAATAAAGAATAACAAGAGAGAATAACAATAAAGGAAATGGAAGAGGAGGAGAAGAAAGAGAAGAGGAAGAAGGAAAAAGAGAAAGAGAGAAGGAAGAGGAGAGGAAGAAGGAATAAGAGGAGGAGGAAGAGAAGAAAGATGAGGAGGAGGAGGAATACAAAGGAATACAAAGGACATTCAAACAGCAACAGACCTACTGGTCCTTACGAGGCTGCTTGATTTTGCTATTCTATCTAACCTACAAGAGTGAGGGAAAGTATAGCAAAGAAGAAGGCTCCTCCCCACCCACCACTCCCTCCAGCCGAAGCTGGCAGGAAATGAAAAGATACCATGTAGTATGGAAAAACTAACATGGAATTTATATAGGACAGCAGGAAGGTTCTTACACTATGTCTTAAAATACAGTACATTTTTATATATATGACGTAAAATTATTCGTGTAATACAGTACTAGCTGGCTATAAATATACCAGTGGTCTGTACTCCGCCTGGCTTACCCAGGCCCTACACTCTATGCTACCAATACTATTAACGTGGTGAGTCTGTGACTGTTCTACTCTTGTCCCAGTATATATAATTAGGCCCTACACTCTATGCTACCAATACTATTAACGTGGTGAGTCTGTGACTGTTCTACTCTTGTCCCAGTATATATAATTAGGCCCTACACTCTATGCTACCAATACTACTAACGTGGTGAGTCTGTGACTGTTCTACTCTTGTCAGAGTATATATAATAAGTGAACTGCGGTTATGTTACTAATCTTATTCGAGTGTGAATAGTTGGAGGTTCGGGTTATTTGATAGATACTTGTCTAAGTGACTTTTGAACGACTCTATTGTTGCACAGTTTATAACAGCAGAGGGCAGTCGGTTCCAAATGTTTACGATACGATTAAAAAAGAAAAATTTAGCTTCATTCGTGTTAAAACGTTTCCCGACGATCTTTAGCCCATTATTCCTGGTAATATTTCTGTTGTCGATGCTGAAGTAATTACTGGCATTTAAATTACTGAAACCTTTGAATATTTTGAAGACTTCTATAAGGTCTCCTCTTAGTCGCCGTTTGCTGAGGCTATATAGATTTAATTCCTTCAGTCGCTCCTCATAGGGCTTATTTCGTAATCTAGGGATCATTTTAGTTATTCTGCGTTGTACTCTCTCTAGTTTTTCGATGTCTTTCTTATAGTACGGGGACCACATCTGTACACAGTATTCGAGGTGAGGACGTACGAGTGAGTTATATAATGTAATAATAATATCTTCTGATTTAAATTCAAAAGTTCTACCGATAAATCCTATGAGTTTGTTTGCTGTTTTCACTACTTCTGAGCACTGCTGTCCAGGTTTTAAGTCATTTGTTATTGTGACACCGAGGTCTCGTTCCATATTTACGCTTGAGAGTTGAACGTTATTCATAGTGTATTGTACTTTACTGTTATCGTTTCCAATATGAAGAACTTTGCACTTTTCTACATTGAAATACATTTGCCACTCATTTGCCCAGTCTACCAAAGTGTCCAAATCACGCTGTAAGGTTTGCCACTCTTCTCTGGAGGTTACTTTACTCGCTAGTTTTGTGTCGTCTGCAAATTTTGATGTCTTACAAGTGAGCCCATTATCTATATCATTAATATAAATTATAAAAAGGATGGGACCCAATACTGATCCCTGAGGAACTCCACTTTGAACATTACGCCAGTCAGATGCTATCCCATTAATTACTACTCGTTGTTTACGCTCTGACAGCCAGTCTTCAAGCCATGCCTGGACTTTCCCCATAATACCGTGTGCGCCGAGTTTTCTTATCAATCGCTTGTGGGGGACCTTGTCAAATGCTTTTTGGAAATCTAGGTAAATTACGTCCACGGATCTCGACTCACCATGCATGTTATGAACGTCATAGAAAAAATCTAATAGGTTTGTGAGGCAGGACCGTCTATTTCGAAAACCGTGTTGCGAGTCTTTGATTATGTCATTCTCTTCTAGGATCTTTACCATTTTGTCCCTGATAATGGTTTCCATTAGTTTACAGACTACCGATGTTAGGCTTATTGGTCGATAATTACCGGGTAGTGACTTAATTCCTTTCTTAAATATAGGTGTTACGTTAGCTGTTTTCCATTCGCTTGGTACTTTCCCCGTTTTTAATGATTTCTTAAATATAACGGAAGAGAAGAAAGAGGAGGAGGAGGAAGAGAAGAAAGAGGAGGAGGAGGAAGAGGAGAAGAAAGATGAGGAGGAGGAAGAGGAGAAGAAAGAGGAGGAAGAGGAGAAGAAAGATGAGGAGGAGGAAGAGAAGAAAGATGAGGAGGAAGAGAAGGAGAAAAAAAAGGAAGGAAGAGGAGAAAAAGAGGGAGAAGGAGGAGAAAGAGGGAGAAGGAGGAGAAAGAGGTTAAAGGAGGAGTAAGAGGGAAAAGGAGGAGAAAGAGGTTAAAGGAGGAGTAAGAGGGAAAAGGAGGAGAAAAAGAGGAAGGAAGAGGAGGAGGAGAAAAAGAGGAAGGAAGAGGAGGAGGAAAAAAAGAGGAAGGAAGAGGAGGAGAAAAAGAGGAAGGAAGAGGAGGAGAAAAAAAGGAAGGAAGAGGAGGAGGAGAAAAAGAGGAAGGAAGAGGAGGAGGAGAAAAAGAGGAAGGAAGAGGAGGAGGAGAAAAAGAGGAAGGAAGAGGAGGAGGAGAAAAAGAGGAAGGAAGAGAAACACCAGAATGTATAAATAATTCACAAAGGGTAATAACGAAGAACAAGGAAGAGAAAGAATAATAACCAAATAAAGGAGAGAGAGAGAGAGAGAGAGAGAGAGAGAGAGAGAGAGAGAGAGAGAGAGAGAGAGAGAGTTTGTATGAAAATTGAAACACCTGAGAAATCATAATAATTATCTATAAAGCATTTGTTCAGAGTTTGTACTTTTCGAAGCAGTAAACCATTAGTGTCTCTCTGCATTAAGGGTTCGAAGCAGTGAATCATTTCCCTTCTTTTAAAGTATGGTCTCTCTCTCTCTCTCTCTCTCTCTCCTCAGGGTTCGAAGCAGTGAATCATTTCCTCCACAGTGAAGTCCTGTACACTCGGATACCATAGTCTCTAGCTCACCCGAGTCGAAGCCCTTAATCTGAAGCAGGCTGTTTCTGGACGACAGCCCACCCAAAGCCGCCTCCATTGGTTCGAGATGTGTGTAATCTGGTGAGGGTTTGAGTGGGCTGTCGTCCAGAAACCGCCTCATTAGATATAGGGCTTCGACTCAGGTGGACTAGAGACTCGTGATACATCATTTCTGACCAGAGTGTGAGCAGCAGAAAGCTTCGAATCGCCTGGTATTATTCATTTCCCCACCCAGTACACCTATAGAGGCTGAGTTCGAATGTAGGGTGTGTGTGTGTGTGTGTGTGTGTGTGTGTGTGTGTGTGTGCCGTTCGTCTCTGGTCAGTAATTACTTATCACGAGTGTACTATAGTCCTTATTATAGTTTCGAAGCAGTGTTGGAGTCTATAAAGTGAATGAATGAACACACACACGTTGGAGGAATTAAAGCACTCCAATGAAACACACACACACACACACAGGTATGAAATAACTATATGACTGACTGTGTTATATGAGTTGATATTGACACACACACACACACAGGTATGAAATAACTATATAACTGACTGTGTTATATGAGTTGATATTGACACACACACACACACACACACACACACGTCATTCATTTATTAACACATGACAAATATTTTTATATGTGTGTGTGTTACAACAATTACTACAACCATAACTACCATTACCTAACTTAACCTAACCTATCCTAACCTATCCTAACACAACCTAAACTAACCTATTCTAAACCAACCTAACCTAACCTAGCACAACCTAACCTAACACAACCCAGCCTATCCTTAACTAACCTATCCTAACCAAACCTATCCTAATTTAACACAACCCATCCTAACCTAACTTAACCTAACCTATCCTAACACAACCTAAACTAACCTATCCTAACCTAACACAACCCAGCCTATCCTAAACTAACCTATCCTAACCAAACCTATCCTAATTTAACACAACCCAGCCTAACCTAACTTAACCTAACCGATCCTAACTTAACCTATCCTAACTCAACCTAACCTAACCTACTATATATGTATGCGTATGTGTTTATATACGGATGTGTGCGTATGTGTGTATGTAAATATGTATGTATGTAAACATGTATGAGTGTGTGTGTAAGTATGTATGAAAATGTGTGTATATATATATATATATCTGAGTGTGCGTCTGTGTGTGTGTATATGTGTGTATATATATGTATGTATGTATCAGTAATAACATTAAGGTGTGTGTTCAATATTCAATAAGTTTTCTGTACACACACCAAATGTTTATCCAGTACACTTAGGCTACTGTACACTATACCTTGTTGTTGTTGTTGTTATTGTTGTGTGTGTGGTTTTTTTTTTGTGGGTTTGTTATTTGTGTGTGTGTGTGTTTTGGTGTAATTTTTGTGTGAGTATGTGACTGAGTGTGTGTGTGTGTTCGTTTAATCCATTCTATCTCTCCCTACACACACACATACACTCAAACACACACACACCGACTACCCTCTCTCTCTCTCTCTCTCTCCGGAAGCCTAGTGTGAATTAACTGGTCCAAAGTTTCTCACCTCTCTCTCTCTCTGTTCCCATTAACATTACTGGTTGGTCCAAACACAGCATTAATGTAGTCCATCTGGTGGTGTTTGTTTCGTGGTATACTTTGGAGGAATCAGTAGCCTCCAATTTGACCCTTAAGTAAATATAGAATGTTACAGATTCCTCCAAACTATGTCACGAAACAGTATGTCCTGTTGGTAACACTGTAATACACTATTGGTAACACTGTAATACACTATTGGTAACACTGTAATACACTATTGGTAACACTGTAATACACTATTGGTAACACTGTAATACACTATTGGTAACACTGTAATACACTATTGGTAACACTGTAATACACTATTGGTAACACTCTAATACACTATTGGTAACACTCTAATACACTATTGGTAACACTGTAATATACTATTGGTAACACTGGAATACACTATTGGTAACACTGGAGTGGATTGTTTGGTGGCAATATGTAGTCGGCAAACAATTACAGTGTGATGTAATGTTGGTGAAGCGAGTGTGTTATATATACCTCTGTCACCCTGCCCTTCCCTCAGTGTGTTATATATACCTCTGTCACCCTGCCCTTCCCTCAGTGTGTTATATATACCTCTGTCACCCTGCCCTTCCCTCAGTGTGTTATATATACCTCTGTCACCCTGCCCTTCCCTCAGTGTGTTATATATATACCTCTGTCACCCTGCCCTTCCCTCAGTGTGTTATATATACCTCTGTCACCCTGCCCTTCCCTCAGTGTGTTATATATACCTCTGTCACCCTGCCCTTCCCTCAGTGTGTTATATATACCTCTGTCACCCTGACCTTCCCTCAGTGTGTTATATATATACCTCTGTCACCCTGCCCTTCCCTCAGTGTGTTATATATACCTCTGTCACCCTGCCCTTCCCTCAGTGTGTTATATATACCTCTGTCACCCTGCCCTTCCCTCAGTGTGTTATATATATACCTCTGTCACCCTGCCCTTCCCTCAGTGTGTTATATATACCTCTGTCACCCTGCCCTTCCCTCAGTGTGTTATATATACCTCTGTCACCCTGCCCTTCCCTCAGTGTGTTATATATATACCTCTGTCACCCTGCCCTTCCCTCAGTGTGTTATATATACCTCTGTCACCCTGCCCTTCCCTCAGTGTGTTATATATACCTCTGTCACCCTGCCCTTCCCTCAGTGTGTTATATATACCTCTGTCACCCTGCCCTTCCCTCAGTGTGTTATATATACCTCTGTCACCCTGCCCTTCCCTCAGTGTGTTATATATACCTCTGTCACCCTGCCCTTCCCTCAGTGTGTTATATATACCTCTGTCACCCTGACCTTCCCTCAGTGTGTTATATATACCTCTGTCACCCTGCCCTTCCCTCAGTGTGTTATATATACCTCTGTCACCCTGCCCTTCCCTCAGTGTGTTATATATACCTCTGTCACCCTGCCCTTCCCTCAGTGTGTTATATATACCTCTGTCACCCTGCCCTTCCCTCAGTGTGTTATATATACCTCTGTCACCCTCACCTTCCCTCAGTGTGTTATATATACCTCTGTCACCCTCACCTTCCCTCAGTGTGTTATATATACCTCTGTCACCCTGCCCTTCCCTCAGTGTGTTATATATACCTCTGTCACCCTCACCTTCCCTCAGTGTGTTATATATACCTCTGTCACCCTGCCCTTCCCTCAGTGTGTTATATATACCTCTGTCACCCTCACCTTCCCTCAGTGTGTTATATATACCTCTGTCACCCTCACCTTCCCTCAGTATACCTGTCACCCTGCCCTTCCCTCAGTGTGTTATATATACCTCTGTCACCCTGCCCTTCCCTTAGTGTGTTATATATACCTCTGTCACCCTCCCCTTCCCTCAGTGTGTTATATATACCTCTGTCACCCTGCCCTTCCCTCAGTATACCTCTGTCACCCTGCCCTTCCCTCAGTGTCTTATATATACCTCTGTCACCCTCCCCTTCCCTCAGTGTCTAATGGGCAGGCAAGTAGGAATGACGTTCTTTTACCCAGTGCTACTTTTTCTGGTTATTTCATGGTTATTCTTGTTCTAAAATACTCAAACGCATTTCCGTATGTTTAATAATGAATAGTTATATAGTAAGAGTTCTTGAACACTCAAAATTTAATTTAAAATCAGCTAAGCTTTTGATATAAAAAAGTTGTCACTGATGCGTCCCGAGTATTATAGGTCGGGGTGAAGACAATACCCGTCTCAGATGACGAGACACACCTGCCCAGTTGGTGGAGTATTATAGGTGGGGGTGAAGACAATACCCATCTCAGATGACGAGACACACCTGCCCAGTTGGTGGAGTATTATAGGTCGGGGTGAAGACAATACCTGTCTGGGATGACGAGACACACCTGCCCAGTTGGTGGAGTACCAACATTACTACGCTCACCCATGTTAGAATTAACGTAGGGGTGGTAACGAAACTTTTTTTGCCGACTGTACCACTACAGTCTGAGAGAGTGAGAGAGAGAAAGAGAGAGAGAGTGAGAGAGAGAAGAGGGAGAGAGAGAGAAATAGTAACAGCATGTGTTACAATAAGTGAAAGAGGACGAATGAATGTCATAATAATAACAATAATAACAACATCCTGTCTTTGTTATGAGGGTAATGGTAATACTTTGTGTATATTGGAATGTATTGATTCATCCAAAGTATGTCACCAAACAAACAAACAAACAGGACACACAGATTAACAAACAAAAATACTAATAATACTAATAATAATGTTGTTGGCCTGTTGTTGTTGTTGTTTGTAATAGTTTGTAGGAATCCTTTGTTCCAGATTTACCATCAACATTATAACACTGTATTATCTACTTAATTATTAAACAATGTTAATGATTATTACAAACATATACAGATATATTATGAGAGAGAGAGAGAGAGTAAAGTAGCAGTAACATAGACTGAGAGAGAGAGAGAGAGAGAGAGAGTTAGGATACAAGTGGTATGAATCGTGGTGTTGTTCTTCCCTCCTTAACCCTTAAAGGCATACGTTATTGGACACACCTAGAATAGCATATGTTGAGTGTGACAGACTCCTATTAAGAAAAATCACAACACAAAGTTGTAATCAATTTTAATTGCTTTTCAGACCATGAAAAGAAAGATTAACTCCTCTACTTTAGTATCAATCACTTACTTAAGTAATTATGCAAAAATATATATTCTAAATGCAATTTCTTGACAAAAAATCATAACTAGGCCACTAATGGGAATTAAGCTCTGAAATTTCGTATGGTGCTTCTCCGGTCCCATAGCTGTGTATTGCATGTGTTAGCCTAATTTACCCAGTTAAAAATAATGGAAATAATTAGTTATACCTTTACAGCATATGTGAGTCTGATGGACTCCTTACGCAATTTATCTCCCACCATGGGAGAGCCAGCTGGCACACACACCCTTCCATAGCCAGGCCTAGCCAAAGACTGCACATAGCTGGAGTGCCTGGGTGGCATCTTCAAAAGTAGTCAAGCCACAACATGTTAAGCCACTTCCATATCCTGACAGGGGGTGCGAATGCCTTTGAGGGTTAACAATGGTGGGAAGTTAGTGTGTTGACACTCACCCCTACACCCCACTACCCCACCTCCCTTACCCCCTCCCTACCTCTCTCCCACCCTTCCCTTCCTCTCTCCACCCCTCCCTTCCACTCTCCATCCCTCCCTTACTCTCTCCACCCCTCCCTTACTCTCTTCACCCCTCCCTCCACCCCTCTCTTCCTCTCTCCACCCCTCCCTTCCTATCACCATCCCTCCCTTCCTATCACCATCCCTCCCTACCTATCTCCATCCCTCTCTCTTCCTCTCTCCACCCCTCCCTCCCTCTACTCCTTCCCTTCCTCTCTCTTCTTCTCTCTCTAACACCTGTTGATCTCAATCTCTCCCTGTTAACCTGAGAGAGAGAGAGAGAGAGAGAGAGAGAGAGAGAGAGAGAGAGAGTGGGTAGGGAAAGACACACATTTAACCAATCCCCACGCCCCCTCTCTCACACTCAAGCACGCCTCTCTCTCTCTCTCTCTCTCTCTCTCTCTCTCATGATCCCACGGTACTTAACTTTGGCCAGGGTAGTGTGTTGTGTTACCTTACATATGTGTGTGTGTGTGTGTGTCCATACCGTGCGTGTGTATGTATGTGTGTGTGTGGAGAGAGTGTGTGTGTGTGTGTGTGTTTTTTTTTTAGGTGTGAGAAAGAGAGAGAGCAGGTTGGTTAATGTGTGTTAAACAGAAACACACACACACACACACCAACAGAGAGAGAGAGAGAGAGAGAGAGAGAGAGAGAGTAGTATTAACAACGTAGCCTCAGTAACAAGACTCTTCCCTTCCTGTATGTATGTATCCTTCCCCCCTACCCCCCCCCCTCCCCTCCTCTCTTTAACATACTAACTCACACTAATGCATCAAATTCACACACACTTACAATTCAATTCTTTCATCACCTCTGTATGTATGTATGTATGTATGTATGGATCGCTGTGTGTGTGTATATGTGTAAAGCGGGATTCTCACTAGCCCGTTTGGACGGTGGACGTTCACGTTGATGACGTCACGAACGTCCTTGTTTGTGCCCGAACAGTGTGAATGTGGAGCACGTCGCGACCTCCAGGAGACGGCCGACGTCCAACGTTGAAGATGAACTGAATTCATCTTTTTGGGTAGCGACGTTGGCTGTGTTGACCGTTTATAATGTTGCTGGCTCCTCAACATATGAAAATAATATGAATTAAAGTTATTTGTTCGCAAAATGATATGATTTTATGTAAATAAAATAATAATCATAATATATTTGTGTATAGTTCGTCAATTTATGTACGATTAATAAGAATGTACATTGGATCTGGAGGCTTGGCAACACCACACTCTGATGTGGTGACTGGTGTACTGTCCACGGTCTCCCTCCAGGCTCCAGGCAGCATAGTACATACAACAGAAGCACCAGACAGTGGATTAACAACATTCATCTTCATTATTATCATCAATAACGTCTGCTATATCAGATTCTGGGACCTAATACCCAAATAGAATATTTCTGCATTTAATGGAATCTAAATGGATGTTAAAATTATACGAATCACACAAAAACAGTTGGAAAGTCCATTATTTATCTGTCTGTGGGGTCATAGGCAAAGGGGGCATATATCACTTATGATATCACATTTCTTACAGAGAATCAAATTTGCTTTTATATATATATATATATATATATATATATATATATATATATATATTTCATATGAAGGTTAGGTCTTAGGTCTATTGAAGGTTCGTTTGGTTATTTTTGTTTCATGTCGCCTTGTTGGGCGTCCCCCCTCTCCAGAAAGAAGCAAAACTGCTGCAAACACAAGTAAATTCTCGTCCATATCCGGTAAAGTTGACGTTGTGAAGAAACGGCGCCCAACTCCTCCGTGCCCGTCTGGACGTCGTGTTCGTGACGTCATCAACGTGAACGTCCACCGTCCAAACGGGCTAGTGAGAATCCCGCTTAAGTGGATCGCTGTGTCCGTGTGTGTGTGTGTGTGTGTGTGTGTGTGTGTGTGTGTGTGTGACCAAGAGGATTAATGTGCGTGTGTGTGTGTGTGTCTAAGTGGATGTGTGTGTCTAAGTGGATGTGTGTGTCTAAGTGGATGTGTGTGTGTGTGTGTGTGTCTAAGTGGATGTGTGTGTGTGTGTGTGTGTGTGTGTCCCTAACCCTCCCCCTCCCCCACAAGATTTCAGTGTGTGAAGGCTGAGAAAGAAGTATTGGAAAGGAGATTACACACACACATACACACACACACACACCTTGGTTCCTATACTGACACACACACACTCACTCTCTCTTGTTTCATAACTGTGAAAGGTTTTATAGATGAAGATACCAGTAATGTCTTCAACCATGAAACATAACATAACATAGTATAACATAACACATACAACAAAACATAACATAACGTAACCTAACCTATAACACAACGTAACATGTAACAACACAACATACCATAATGTAACAGCATAACATAACACATAAAACATAACATAAACATTACATAACGTAACCTAACAATAAACATACAAAAATGAAATGATATAACTATACACTATGTTATATGTCATATATATACATATACATATAGAGTACAATAATACAATGGTAATACAACAATGTTAGTGTTGTAATAAACATTTACTGGTTTTATTAATACATTCACAACAACAAGGAAATATTTTGAAGTTTTATTACCGGTATATCTGTCAACTCAACCATGAGACTAACTACTTGTAAAGTTATATAATAATGTTATATTGGTTATAAATATACTCTACGTTAGGTTAGGATAGGTTAGGTTATATTGGGTTGGGTTAGGTTAGGTTATATTAGGTTAGGTTAGGTTAGGTTATATTGGGTTGGGTTAGGTTAGATTGGGTTAGGTTAGGTTATATTGGGTTGGGTTGTGTTGGGTTAGGTTAGGTTATATTGGGTTGGGTTGGGTTAGGTTATATTGGGTTGGGTTGAGTTGGGTTATGTTAGGTTAGGATAGGTTAGGCCGGGTTAGGTTAGGATAGGATAGGTTAGATTGGGTTAGGTTAGGTCAAGTTGGATAGGTTAGGTTAGGGTGGGTTGTGTTAGGTTAGGTAATGGTAGTTATAGTTATAGTAATGGTCATATCTGAACAATAAACATTCCTACATAAACGGTAATATTAACGAAATTAACCAAAATTTGTTACAAAATGTTCCGATACATTTTGAATGACTTGGACCTGACACACACACATGTACACACACACACACACACATGTACACACACACACAAACAAACAATCACTCACTCACTCTCTCTCATTTTTCCTCCTCCTCTCTCTCTCTCTCTCCACACACATTCATATAACTAATAAAAATTTTCTTGGAGAGAGAGAGAGAGAGAGCCATGATTGGGATGGGGGGGAGGGGGGGGGTAACAATAGCGAGACAGACAGACATACAATAGGCAGGTCTGATCATAACACACACACACACACACAATAATACACTACCCAGACACTTCACCATCTTTAAAGGTACACATGAGAGAGAGAGAGAGAGAGGCTGAAGATGTATTTTGAAGGAATGCGAGAGAGGAGGAGAGCTGTGTGTGTGTGTGTGTGTGTGTCCTCCTCTTCCTTCTCCCTCTGTACACACACACACACACACACGAATAAAATGTTTATCAGTAATGCTGGGCGGGACACCCCTGTGTATTTTGGAGAGAGAGAGAGAGAGAGAGAGAGAGAGAGAGAGAGAGAGAGAGAGAGAGAGAGAGAGAGTGTGTGTGTGTGTCAGTATAGGAACCAAGGAGTATGTGTGTGTGTGTAAGTGTGAGTTTGAGAGAATGTAGGGTGTGTGTGTGTGTGTTCAACAGGTCGTGTGAGGTGGCTGTGTTGAGCTGGCACACACACACACACACACACACACACTACTTGGTTCCTACACACACACACACGTTTTTGTCTTCCTCTCAGTCCATCTTCCGTTGTCGCTACCCCCCCTCCCCCCTCTCACTCACTCTCACTGGATCTTGTTTTCACTCTTTTCTCCTTTCACCCTCACTCCTCTCTCTCTCTCTCTCTCTCTCAAGCCCAGCCTCCTTCCCTTCCTTCCTCCCTCCCTCCTTTCTTATCTCTCACAATATTTTTCTCTCCCTCTCTTCCAACTCCCCCCCCCCCTTCTCTCTCTCTCTCTATTCCCTCCCTTTTCTCCTCTTCCCTTCCTCCTCTCTCTCTCTCTCTCTCTGTTGTTATCAGTGCTGTGGTAACTCTGGGATGGAATTATATTGTTCACTCTGCTATCTGGAGAGAGAGAGAGAGAGAGAGAGTTAGTTCCAGTCACTACCACTAGGGGAATGGTATATATTATTATTATTTACAGATATATTTCTTACCATACCATCTCGGGTAAAGGTTAGTGATGGTAGTAGTGGTAGTGGTAATGATAGTATTGGTAGTGGTAGTATTTGCTGTAGTAGTAGTGGTAGTAGTGATAATTATAGTATTGGTAGTAGTAGTAGTAGTAGTGATAATGATTAAGATGGTAGTGGTAGTGTTGACATTTGCTGTAGTAGTAGTAGTAGTGATAATGATCGTAGTGGTAGCGGTGGTTGTGCTGGTGGTAGTAGAGGTAGTGGTGGTAGTGGTGGTAGCAGTGGTAGTGATTTTTGTGGTGGTGGTTGTAGTGGTAGTGGTGGTATTAACATTTGTAGTAGTGGTAGTAGTTATTACAATTGTAATTATTTTATATATTTATTATTAATAATTTATTATAATATTTTTTATTATTATTATTATCATTTTTATTATTATTACTATTATTATCATCATACCCACATTTCAACACACACACACACACACACGTTTCTACCTCCAAATTTACACACACACACACACACATTGGTTTTTATACATACACACACCTTGGTTTTTATACATACACACACACACATACATCTTAGTTCTGACATACACATACATACACGTTTCAACCCACATTTCAGTGTGTGTGTAATGTGTCATCATACATCCAGCTCCTCGCTTCACTACATCATTTCTCACTCACTTTGACTCTCACTTTCTCTCTCCACCTCTCACTTCCACCCTCTCCCTTTCTCTCTGCACCTCTCACTTCCACCCTCTCCCTTTCTCTCTGCACCTCTCACTTCCTCCCTCTCCACCTTTCCCTTTCTCTCTCACTTCACCAGGCTACCCAGTCATAGTGTGTGTGTGTGTTAATGGTAATGGTAGCAGTGATAATGATAGTGACAGTGATAGTAACAGTGAGTGACGGTAATAGTGGTATATTATAGTGTTGATATTGATGGTGACGGTGATGGTGAGTGAAATTGAGTGAGTGAAAGCGGGTGACAGTAAGTATTGGTGATAGTGAAAGTGATAATATTGATAATGATAGTGTTCGTGACACTGAGTGTTGATAGTAAGTGATAGTGATAGTGTAGTGTTAGTGATAGTGTTAGTAACAGTGATAGTGAGTGATAGTGAGTAATAGTGTTAGTGACAGTAATAGTGAGTAATAGTGACAGTAATAGTGTTAGTATGGTGTGAAATGACTCGTGGTGCTTGCTAGGTTATAGCCTAAGAGGATTCACTCCCTCACTCTCACTCTGTGTGTGTGTGTGTGTGTGTGTATAGATTTCCCGTATGTGCTTATGTGTGTGTGTGTGTGTAGATTTACCGTGTGTGTATATAGATTTCCGTGTGTATGTGTGTGTGTGTGTGTTTGTCAAGCTCTTTAGGCTATGTGTGTGTGTGTGTGTGTGTGTATAGATTTCACATGTGCGTTTATATGCGTATAGATTTCCTGAGTGTGCTCTTTTGGCTGTGTGTGTGTGTGTGTGTAAGCGTATAGATTTTCCGTGTGTGTGTGCCATGCTCTTTTGGCCATATGTGTGTGTGTGTGTGTGTGTGTGTCAATAAGCTTGTGTCTGAGATTACTGAGCCTTAAGTTCTCTCTCATGCCAGGTGTCTTTGAGAGAGAGAGAGAGAGAGAGAGAGAGAGAGAGAGAGAGAGAGAGAGTATAAATAAGACGAAAGGGAAGAGTAAGTATTATTCAGATACCGTAGGAAAAAAGAAAGCTAGCTCGCTCTCTTTCAACAGCATTTTCACACACACACTCTCTCTCTCTCTCTCTCTCTCTCTCTCTCTCTCTCTCTCTCTCTCACACAGACAGACAAACAATTCATGGTGAAAATATTATTCAATGAGTGAGAAAATGATATTCCAGGAACAAACACTTCTTACTTCCTTCCTATTCTCATTCCTTCCTTCTTACTTACTCTCCTTTCTTCCTTCTCTCCTATCTTCCATACTTCCTACCTTCCTTCTTCCTCTCCTCCCTACCTTCCTTTCTTCTTACTCTCCTTCCTTCCTTCCTCCTTCATTCCTTCCTTTTACACAGAGAGAGAGAGAGAGAGAGAGAGAGAGAGAGAGAGAGAGAGAGAGAGAGAGAGTGTGTGTGTGTGTGTGTGTGAGGGACAGAGAGAGACACTTACATAAATACACAATCAAGAGAAACATATATTTACATAAGTACCCAGAGCACACACACACACACACACACACACACACGGGGGGGGGGGAGGCTATATTTTTACATAAGTAGGTGTATGTGTATACTGAATGTGTGTAGGTTAGGTTAGTTTAGTTCAGGTTTAGTCAGGTTGTCACATGTGATATAAATATATACATAGACCAATTCTACACATAATACAAACAACATTATAATACATATCAACATCAATTATACACCAAATATGGATTAAAAAAATATATAGTGTTAATTGTTTGTTAAAGTTAAGAATTCAATTGTGGACACTAAATGCTAATTCATCCCATTATGTTGACTACCATAACGTATATAACTATAATAATAATATTCATTACAATTATATATATACAGGGTGTCCGGAATTTTTTGCCCGAAAATTTGGCAAATGCATCCTTTATTAATTCTGAAAAGAAAATACTCTATTGATGTTGTCTTTTTTTTCTCTAGTTTAGCGGTAATTGAGACATTTAAATGTGTGACAGAACGTTAGGTAATGTACACAGAGGCAGCCCCGCAGCCCGTTGAGTTGCCAAGTCGGAATAAACCTACATTTTATTTCAAATTTTACACATTATTCTCAAAACTGTGTTATACTTATCAATCAATGATCATTAGACAGGACATTTTTATACTCTTAACTATTAGAGCAAAGGTATTTGTTATGATTATGATGACTTCTTTTCTGGGATCTGATCTGGGATTCTTCTGTTTGGAAATTTCCGTCGGTATTCCCTGACTGATGCTTCAGCACTCCATCCACAGAAGCCGTAGATGAGCACCATATCTGTGTACTCAGCGTTGGTGAAGGTGAATGGCATTGTAGTGAAATGAGTGGGAGAATGCCTGTAGAATACTTCTTCCTTCCACCCTCGCTACAGGAGAATGCTGCTGGGTGTCAGGTGTGGCAGTGACTGTGGCAGGCGGTGAGGTGGGAAATCTCTCCACCCATCGGGTGCCATCTGCCGTATAACCTACTTATTTTATTCGAATTTCTTGAACTTTATGAAGCCTACCCTGTTTTCAAGTGACATACTCTTGTATAAAAATGTCCTGTCTAATGATTATTGATTGATAAGTATAACACAGTTTTGAGAATAACGTGTAAAATTTGAAATAAAATGTACGTTTATTCCTACTTGGCAACTCAATGGGCTGTGGGGCGCGGCGCGGGGCTGCCTCTGTGTACATTACCTAACGTTCTGTCACACATTTAAATGTCTCAATTACCGCTAAACTAGAGAAAAAAAAGACAACATCAATAGAGTATTTTCTTTTCAGAATTAATAAAGGATGCATTTGCCAAATTTTCGGGCAAAAAATTCCGGACACCCTGTATATATATATGTTCTCTCTGTCATACTTCTCTCTCAAGTATGTTTTCCCTCGCTCTCTCTCTCATGCTAGTAATATTAGGCAGTTACAGTATGAAGATGTGTGTGTAGAGAGAGAGAGAGAGAGAGAGAGAGAGAGAGAGAGAGAGAGAGAGAGAGAGAGAGAGAGAGAGAGTGTGTATATGTATATATTAATAAACCTTACCAATACATTATAAGGTAAACATTGGTTGTTGTGTTATGACTGGTTCATTGTATACTTTCTCAACAACAAGTTACAACACACCATAGTATTATTGGTGTGGTAATGGTGATGGTGAAGAGGTGACGGTGTGGTGGTGGTGGTGAACAGGTGGAGAGAAGACGGGGATGGAGATTATTGGTGGGGAACAGGTGGAGAGAAGACGGGGGTGGAGATTGGTGTGGGTGGAAATTGGTGGGGGTGGAGAGGTGGATAACAGGTAGAGGGGTTATGGGAGTGGAGGGGGGATGGGTGGGCGTAGAGACCCTATAGGTGGGAGAGAACAGGGGGAGGGGGGTGGGGGAGTACAGATGGTGGGGGGGGGAGTGCATAGTTATGTAACCTTTTTGTTAATATATATAACAAAATGTAACGTAACAAAACATGTCTTAACTTTTCCTAACCTAACCTAACCTAACCAAAAGTAACGTAATTCTTTTTTAGCGAAAAAAATTTCAACAATCTTTAACAATATGTTTTATAAAAAAAAACTAACAATGATTTTTTTTTTTTTTTTTTTACAATTTAACAAAAAAAAAAAAAATATATATATATATATATATTTAAGAGTGGTGAGTGTGGTTACTGACACACACACACATTCGAAGCCGCCGAGGAGGTGTTAACAGAGTGAAACCTATCCCTATTGTGAAAGGGTTGAAAAGGAAAATAAATAAAGTGAGCAAGAAATCGCCATACAAACATATTGAGGTAGGACGTAAGTGGTACGATCTTCCGTCACTACTACTATCCAATGTTACCTCCCTGAACAACAAAGTGGATGAACTAACCCTGACTGTCGAACAATATAAAAGTGATATTATTGCAATAACAGAAGCTTGGCAAATCGTACCAGAGCTCAGCAATATCAGTGATTTTGAACTATTTCATCATTTACGAAGCAACAGGAGAGGTGGAGGAGTGGCCCTTTATGCCCGGAAACAGCTACGTGCCTCACAGCTGAGTGTTACTGTCCCGCAGGGAATCGAAGCCCTTTGGGTCAGAGTAACCCCCCCCTCACACCCCAGACAAACAGCCTCCATTATATATTGTGTTGTGTACCACCCTCCAAGAGCACCCACTGGACCAGACCTCATAGAACATATCATCGAAACATGTGACGACCTTAAACTGCAGTTTCCATCCTCAAGATTGGTGATTTGTGGTGATTTCAATGAACTGATTACCACAGAGATACAGGACCAAATTCACCTCTCACAAATCGTGGATTTCCCAACACATGGCTACAACACTCTGGACCTCATCTTGACAGACCTAGGGGACCAGTACCTCCCCCCTGAGCCTCTACCCCCTGTGGGTCGTAGTAATCACACCACCATATTTTGGAGTCCAGCCCCCACCACTTCACACCTACAGGCGCCCACCATCAGGTCCTACCGAGCCACACCTGACTCAGCTGTGAGAGAGTTTGGTAGGTGGCTGGTTAATTACCCATGGGTGGAGGTACTGACTGAGGAGGACGTCATCATCAAGTGGGAAAAGTACAAATCAAGCATCACCACAGCATACCATAAGTTTTTCCCACTAAAGAGAGCCGTGATTCACCAATCAGACGCCCCGTGGATCACCCCCAGGATTAAAAGGCTACTCCAAGACCGTAACAGAGCCTTCTACGTCGACCACAACAGGTACAAACAACTTAGAAACAAGGTAATTCAAGAGACTAAGAAAGCCAAAAGGTCACACTATCCGACCAAAGTCCATCACCTGAGGCACACTAATTCCAGTCAGTGGTTCAGCAAAGTTAAGAACCTCTGTGGGCTTGGCAAGGGATCACCATCAATCCCTTGTGTCTCTCACATCCCTAGCCAGGAGGCATGTGAGACAATTAATAACCACTTTGCCACTATCTGCCAGTCACTCCCCAAACTCGATAGCACCAAATTACCTGCCTACCTTCCCTCCCCAGCCCCCCCAACTATAGTTCACCCTTATGAGGTTATGAAGAAATTAGCCAGTCTAAGATCAAATCGCTCCATAACACCAGAGGACCTTCCGGTTAAACTCTACAAAGAATTTGCTGTGGAGCTTGCCATACCACTGTGCTCAATTATAAATGCATCACTGAAGCAGAGCAGGTGTCCCCCCGACTGGAAAACCTCATATGTGACCCCAATTCCCAAGTGCCCCTCTCCAAAGACCCTCAGTGACTTAAGACCAGTGGCTATCACACCAATACCCAGCCTAATCTGTGAGGAATTTGTTTTTACCTGGGCCTATACACAGATTAGCCACCTGATCGACCCCAGGCAATTTGGCAATGTCAAGGGCTCCTCCACCACCCACTGCCTGATCAGTCTCCTTAACTACATTTACACCAACATCGAGAGAAGGAAAACCTCAGTAGCCCTCACTTTCATCGACTTTAGGAAGGCTTTTGACCTAGTTGACCATACGGTAATCATCAACAAGGTCATCAACCTTGGCCTCCACCCTTCCTTGGTTGAGTGGTTAGCTGACTTCCTCAGTGACAGGAGGCAGGCAGTGAGGTACCAAGGGTCAGTATCTTCACACCAACTACTGACATGTGGAGTCCCCCAGGGAACAAGGGTCGGCCCCCTCTGTTTCCTCACCCTCATTAATGATGCTCTACAGGACACCCCACATAGGTGGAAATATGTGGACGACTCCACCATAGGCATCAGGGTGGACAACACTTCTCCCACCAACGACTACAACACCCTACAGGACACCCTCAGCAAACTTCAGGACTGGACCAAAGAAAATAATGTCACTATCAATTATGACAAGACTGTGGTGATGCATGTCAACACTGCAACCACAGAGGTCCAATCACCAGCTGTCACCCTCGGCCAGCACAACATCAGAGTAGTTGACTGTACTAAATTGCTGGGTGTTATAATTGACAACAAGCTGACCTGGAACAAACACGTGGCTACTGTGGTGAAGACAGCATCCTACAGGTTGTATATGTTGAGGCAGCTAAGATCACTGGGGATGCAACAAGCCGAACTGGGGAGTATATACAACATCTTTATCCTCCCCAAGCTCACTTATGCCTCCCCCGCTTGGTCCTCCTCCCTCACATTAACACAACAGCGTCAACTGGAGAGAGTACAAAAGAGGGCCTGTAGGATTATCCTGGGATATGACTACACTGGCTACGAGGCCGCCCTGACCACCCTAGGGATGCTTCCTCTCTCAGAACACCACCTCACTATCATTAGCCAGTTTGCCCAAAAGTTACTGGTCCACCCCCGCCACCGAGACCTCCTACCACCAGACGCTCCAAGACCTACACGGACAACAAGACGTTACAACAGACTACAACCTATCAGGGCCAGAACTGATAGATACAAGAAGAGCCCCATCCCTACTATGACTAATATTATAAATAACATGTGAACACACACACACACACACACACGCATGATAATCCTTTCTAGTCCTTCCCTACCTGAGTCACATCCAGTAATCCAGTAATCCTCACCAGACCTCACGCCACACAGTCTCCCACTCCCAAATTTCACTATCACACACACACACACACACACACTCGTGTATGTAAATACTATTTATTATGCATCATGTATCATGTACTCATGCTCATTTCCATTACTCATACTCATAATTTTAATGTATATTTTCAGCCCTATGGCTGCCATACTAACCAATAAACCGTTTATTATTATTATTATTATTATTACACACACACACACACACACACACACACCACTCTTATATTAATTCATCATGTGTGTGTGTGTCTGTGTGTCATATAAATGTTAGTTATTACAGTAATGTTGATATATGACTTGGATATAGAGAACATACTTACCTACCTACTTTCACAGGTAGCCTATCAGACTATACAAGAGTGTAGTTTCCCTTGGCCAACACGTCACTTTATATTGGTAACAGTTTATGTAGTCTGGTTCCTGTCAAAAGTATTAGGCTATAGGATATTTGGTGGACAAACTAGACTACAACACATATTCCACACTGTAATAATAATAATAATAATAATAATAATAATAACGTATTTCCTTGTGCTATCTCGTCAATACGTTACTTTATATCGATAACAATTAACGTAGTTTCGTTCCTGTGACAAATATTAGGCTATACTTGGTGGACAAACTAATAAGTATTTTCTTAGCTGTAAACACAATAAAAATAAATTATTTTTTCTTACTTTATTCCATCTGGTGTACAGTACTCTATGTTGGTAACACTTTACTGTGTCTCGTTTCTGTTACCAATAAATATTAGGCTATGGTAGGTACAGAATACAACACATTTTACTCACTGTAAACATAACAACACTAACTAGACTTTCTCTTTTCCTTATTTAATAATAATCTTTTTTCCTTATTCTATCTGGCCAACATATTGCACTATAATTATAATGAACAGTAAATTTGTATGTCATTCCTATCATAATAATATTAGGCTATCACTGGTGGACACACTAGACTACTACACATATCCCTCTCTGTAATAATAATAATAATAATAACAACATTTCCCTAGTTCTCACTGTCCTACACATTACACTATATTGACAACAAGTTAACGTAGTGTCATTTCCGTTACATAGCCTATTACGTTATACTTGGTGCATAAACTAATACACATTTTTGTCACTGTAAACATAATAAAAATAGGAGTTTCCCTTATTAAATCTGACCAATATGTTAAACTATATTGGTAACAGTTTACTTTGTCTCGTTTCTGTCACAAATAAACATTAGACTATCATTAATGGAGAATATAACGTATTTTCGTCACTGTAAGTAAACATAATAAAAATAAACAGGTATGTATAGACCAGATAAAATAATGAAATATAATTATTATATTTCCTTATTTTATCTAGTCTATACATTACACTATAGGTTACTGAGAACAAGTTTACGTTGTCTCGTTTCTGTCACATATCAACATTAGGCTATTATTAGCGAACACAAAACCAATACTTATTATATACACATTATAGTCCATGTAAACACAATAATAACAATAATAATAATAATAATATGCATGTTTCCTTTTCTTCATATATGTTACACTATATTAATAACAAGTTTACGTTGTCTTGTTTTTGTTACAAATATTACGTTATATTTGGTGTACAAACTAATACACATTTTCGTCGTTGTAAAATATATAAATAGTTGAGTTTCCCTTGTTAAATCTGACTTACTCATGTTACTTTAATATAATGAGAACAGTTTTAATATAATGAGATTGATTAATTGATATTAGGTGCCACAACAGTGAGGTCATATAGCGCCAGAAGAGGGTGATACTAGAGGTAAGATGATATTGATTGATATTAGGAGCCACAACAGTGAGGTCATATAGCGCCAAGAGAACGTGATTGAGAGATAAGATAGTAAGCAGGAAGGAAATAGAAAGAAAAGAGGGACAAATGAAGAACAAAAGGATAGTGTCTGGGACCAAAGGGGCGCCAAAACTCTTAGAAGTATTACCCACATCACTACACACAATACCCCCCCCCCTACGTGTATGTGTGTGTGTATAATAGAAGAGAAAGACAGATAGACAGATAAAGAAGAGACAGAAGAATATAGAAAGAGAAAGAGGGAGAAAAAACAGAGAAAGGAAGAGATAAGAGACAGGAGAAGGAAGAGAGTGGGAGAGAATAGGCAGAAGAATATAGGAATTTAAAAGAAAGAGAAAGGAGAGAAAACAGAAAGGAGAAGGAAGAGAGAAGGGAGAAAAGAGAGAGAGGAAGGGAAAAGAGAGAAGGGAGAGAAGGGAGAGAAAAAGAGAGAAGGAAGAGAAAAAAAGAGAAGGGAGAGAAAAAAAGAGAGAAGGGAGAGAAAAAAAGAGAGAAGGGAGAGAAAAAAAGAGAAGGGAGCGAAAAAAAAGAGAGAAGGGAGCGAAAAAAAAGAGAGAAGGGAGAAAAAAAGAGAAGGGAGCGAAAAAAAAGAGAAGGAAGAGAAAAAAAGAGAAAGGGAAGGAAAAACAGGGGGAGAAAAGAGAATATAAGAAGAGAAAGGAGAGAAAATAGACAGGAGAGGGGAGATAAAGTAAGAGAAAGGGGGAGAGAAAAGAGATAAAAGACAGGAGGAGGAAGAGAAAGAGGGAGAGTAAAAAACAGACTGGAGAATGAAGAGAAAGTAGAAGCCTAATAATATATCTAGAATGGTTTTGAGTCTTGTTTATATCAATACAACACATATTCTTACCTGTAATAATAATAATAATAATAATAACGTTTACCTTGTTGATACTGGTGTACAGTTGTGGTCAATAATAATCATCCACATATGGGTATCTCAAACAATTTACTGTCTAATGTTTTCACGTTCACATATAATATTATTGTTTTAAGTAGTGCGTTGCTGCTTGTAGTAAATTAAAAGATGGTAGTTAACTTATTTATTGGAAAGTTTATCATCTAAGGAACAGAGGGAACCTGTCAAACTCTTACGTGAGTTACCCCTATATGGTTGATTATATTTGACCGCGACTGGACATGTAACACACTATATTGGTAACAGTGTGTAATGCTTACCTTGTTACAAATGTTATGTTATTATTGGATGGACGGTAAACAACACATTGCCCTACACACACACACACACACACACATAACCTAATATGCAAGTTTTTTTTTTTTTAGGCTACACGTGACACTCTATTGGTAACAGTTTGCATCGTTACGTTACTGTCACAAATGAATAATAATAATAATAATTGGCAGACATAATAATAGCCATTTTTTGTCTTAAATAATAATAATAGATACATTAAAATGTTTTTCTGTCTATCTTACACGTTACGTTACATTGACAACCGTTTGTAACACATGTATGTATGTACTGTATGTAGTTGAAGTATGTATGTATGTATGTACTGTATGTAGTTGAAGTATGTATGTATGTATGTTAGTTGGTAGACAGATGTTAGGTATTGTATGTATAATTATGTATGAGTGTATGTATATTAGTAGGTAGACACATGCTAATTTTATGTATGTATGTATGTGTGTATATACAGGATTAACATAACTGAAAGACTTACCTTATTAGCTTGAAAATGTTTGTTTGTTTGTTATGCCACGATGTTGTTTGTTACTTCCTTATTTGTTTGTCGAACCTTAAATATTGTTGTTGTTTGTTGACGTTGAAAGAAGGAATTGTCACTCGTTGATCACAAATAATAACAATAATAATAAAATATAACAATAACGTAATTTGATACACTAATAACAAACGAATTAAAATAACGGGAGAAATAACAACAGTAATAACATACGTAATTTGAAGCACTAATGAACCAATGAATTAACGAATTAAAATGTCCGTCAAAATAATGAATAACAAAGAACAAATTGAGTAAATAACAGAGAGAGAATGTGTTGTTATTGTTATGTAATATAAAGGTTTATAATTCCGTTATAACAATAATTACAGTGTTTTCCATCACTATAACGTAACCCTGGTGACGTGTTGTTACAATACACACACACACACACAAGAGAGGTAACATGAGGTACAGATGTCAGGAGTAGAGTGTAATACATCCTTCCTTCACCAACACTAAGGACCAACTGAGTCTGTAGGAAGGAAGGTGGGCGGGGCTTAACAATAGTGGGAGGGGCTTAACAATAGTGGGCGGGGCCATTATTGGTAAGGGGGGAGGGACTTATACTTACTCCACTCATTCATTCATTCATATTTATATTATCTTTAACTCTTTTTATCTCTCTCTATTTCTTATTCTCTTTCTGTTTCTGTCTGTCTTTTATCTTACTAACATATTCTCTCTCTCTCTCTCTCCATGAAACACCTACAAACTCTCTCTCTCTCTCTCTCTCTCTCTCTCTCTCTTAGTGGAACACCTACATACTCTCTCTCTCTCTCTCTCTCTCTCTCTCTTCATGAAACGCCTACATTTTTCTCTCTCGTATCTATTTTTAATTCTCTCTATCTCTCTGTCATTTTCTCTGTCTTACTTTCTCTCATCCTTTATCTCTACCTTTCCTATTCTCTCCCACACTCTCTCTGTTACCCACTCTCTCTCTATCTCTCTCTCTCTAATATAATCTTTAAATGTCATATCATAACACAAATATATGCCTTGTAAACAACAACAACATTATTATTATTATTACATATAGTATGGAACACACACACACACACACACACACACACACACACAGACAGACATACATACACACACAGGCAGACATACATACACACATACACACACACACTACTAGGCTATATATATTTTTGTCTTTCTTTCTTTTGTACTGTGTGGTAGTTTAGATCTGGCAACACTGTGGGTGGGGGGGGGGGAAGGGGGTTAGATAAAGAAACAAATAATAACAATAATAATAATAATAATACTGTTGTTGCTTGGAATAGTTTGGAGGAATCATTTGCTCCAGATTTACCCCCCCCCCACTAACATTGTACTACCCCCGCCCCTATCCCTTCCCCCCCCCTCCACCAATACTACCCCCCCCCTCCCCACCCCTACCCTCATACCCCATGGAGGTATAATCATTCCACCTCCATGTTCATACCCCATGATCCCTCCCCCTCCCTACAAATCCCCCCATACCCATACCCCCCCTACTACCCCCTCACCTTATAAATACCACCCCTACCTCTGCCACACACATCTACCCCCCCTACCCCACCCTTTAAAACCCCTCCCTCTCCCCTACCTCCAATTCCCCCTCCCCCTCCACCACTCCTACCCCCTCCACCCCCCTACAACCTCTCCCCCTCCCCCTCCACCTCTCCTACATCTCCCACCCCCCTACAACCTCTCCCCCTCCCCCTCCACCACTCCTACACCTCCCACCCACCACCACTCCCATCCTATATCCCCTCCCCTACCACCCCCTCCACCACTCTCACCCCCTACTCCTCACACCTATCCCTCCCACCCAACCCTTCCTCCCCCACACCCACCACCAGATCCAATATTCCAATACTAACCATGGGTGGTAAAGTAACCAATATATACATACATACATACATACACACACAGAGGTAACCAATACACATACACACAGAGGTAAATAACACACACACACACACATGTACGGAAAATAACACATACACACACACACACACATGTACGGAAAATAACACCTACACACACACACACACATATATATGGAAAATATCACACACACACACACACACACATGTACGGAAAATAACACACACACACAGATGTAGGAATAATGTAATTAGTAATACACTGGAGATGTGTGTGTGTGTGTGTGTGTGTGTGTGTTCATTACCTCTGTGTGTGTGTGTGTGTACATTAGGAACTGAGACAGAGAGAGACATTTAACAGACGCCCAATCAATATCGACCTATTTCTCTCTCTCTCTCTCTCTCTCTCTCTCTCTCTTACAATATTTCTGTTTTTCTTTCTTTCTCTCACTCTCACACAAGCACACACTTTCTCTACTCACACACACTCTCTCTCCCTCCCCCCCCCTCTCTCTCTCTCTCTACACACACACACACTCTCTCACTTCACACACACACACACTCTCTCTCTCTCTCTCTCTCTCTCTCTCTCTCTCTCTCTCTCTCTCTCTCTCTCTCTTTATAAGCCAATATTGTGTAACAATAAAACAGTATTGGTGTGTATGGAGTATAATGAACCATTTGGAGTGTAGTGAGTGCTCCAAACTACTCCAGGCAACACATTAACATTATATTTATACATAGGGTTCTGTTGACTCACTTAGTTTGGACCAACCTGGAGCAAACTTTTAATGTGATGATTATTTTATGTCTATTATTATTATTACTATTATTATCTCTCCAAATTTGGATAGATAGATAGATAGATAGATAGTTGGATACATACATACATACATAGATAGATAGATAGATAGATAGACAGATAGATAGACAGATGAATAGACAGATAGATAGATATATAGATAGATACATAAATAGATATATTGATAGATAGATATATAGATAGATAGATAGAGATAGATAAATAGATACATAGATAGTGTGTGTATAGATAGATAGGTAGATAGATAGATAGTTGGATAGATAGATACACAGATAGATAAATAGATAGATAGTTGGATAGATAGATGGATAGATAGATGGATAGATAGATAGATAGATGGATAGACAGATAGATAGATGGATAGACAGATAGATAGATAGGTAGATAGATGGACAGTTTGATAGTTAGATAGATAGAAGATAGATAGATACACAAATAGATACATACATACATAAACAAATATATAAATATAGATAGACAAAGATATAGATAGATTATATAGATAGAAAAATAGGTTGATAAATAGATAGTAACACAGATAGATAAATAGAGATAAATAGAGACAGATATAAATAAATAAATACACAGATAGATAGATAGATACCGTACATCGATAGACAGATAGATGATAAATTCAGATAGATAAATATCTATCTAACTATCAATAAAATAATATTAACATTAATAATAATAATAATAATAATAAATATATAAATAATGAAAATAATAAAAATAAAAATAAGAAAATAAGAAAATAAAAATGAAAATAGAAATAATAAAATAAAAATAATAATAAAAATAATAATAATAGCAATAATAACAATAATAATAACAACAACAAAAATATTAATAATAACACCAATAAAAATGTCAATAATAATAATAATAATAATAATAATAATAATAATAACAATAATTCTATATTTTCCTTTCTGAATCAATTGGTGGTAAATTTATTTATTCATTGGTTGTGTTGCCTGACACAGTTTGGAGCAAACAATATACTCCAATGTACTTCAATCATTTCAATTCACTCTCTCTCTCTCTCTCTCTCTCATTCCCCAATCACTCTCTCTCTCTCTCTCTCTCTCTCTCTCTCTCTCTCTCTCTCTCTCTCTCTCATTCCCCAATCACTCTCTTTCTCTCTCTCACTCTCTCTCAGTACTACTATAATGTATGTCAATAAACACACACACAGACAGACAAATAAATACACAAATGAAACAACAAACAAACAAACACATGAACAAACAAACAAACAGCACAAAAATACACACACACATACATGAAAATATTCACCATTGCAAATTTTTCCTTGGATTGAATGAGTGGCTTGATGAGGGGTGGGGGAGGGGGAATTGGGGGGGAGAGTTTAGGGTGTGTGGAGGGGGGGTAGGGGGAAGGGAGGGGTGAGGGTGGAGTGGGTGTTTGATAGGGGGTTGGAGGGGAGGGGGAATGGGGGGGGGAGGAGGGTTTAGGGAAGAGTAGGGGGATACGGGGTAGGGGATATGGGATGGGGGGGATCGGTGGGATGGGGGGAGTATGGGGTGGGTAGGGGGTACAGGAAGGGTAGGAGTAGTGGTGGGGGGTAGGAAGGAGTAGGGGCAGGGGGGATTAGGGATGGGGGAGTGGGTCGAAAAGGGGGAGAGGGGGCTAAAAGGGGGGAAAGGGAGGCTAAGAAGCGGTCAAAAGGGATGTTTTGGAGTATACTGGAGTATTCTGGAGTATTTTGGAGTATACTGGAGTGTTTTGGAGTATACTGGAGTATATTGGAGTATTCTGGAGTATATTGGAGTATTCTGGAGTATATTGGAGTATTTTGGAGTATTCTGGAGTATATTGGAGTATTTTGGAGTATTATGGAGTATATTGGAGTATATTGGAGTATTTTGGAGTATTATGGAGAATTTTGGAGTATATTGGAGTATTTTATGATAACAACATCTGTAAGATTTGTTACACACACACACACACACACTCTCTCTCTCTCTCTCTCTCTCTCTCTCTCTCTCTCTCTCTCTCTCTCTCTCTCTCTCTCTCTCTCTCTCTCTCATCCCCTATTTTCTGTCACACACACACACATCTTTTTTCCATAGCCTGTACCCTTTAAAATATTGACAGGTGAACCCCCCCCCACACACACACACACACACATCTTTATTATTATATCTTATATTTCAACTCTCCCATACCCCCTCTCCCTACCCCTTTCCCTTCTCCCTCACACCTCCCGACCCCTCCCCTCCTCTCCTCTCCCTTCCCTTTCCTCTCCCCACTAAAATATAATATTTAGTTTTTTTACCTATGTATTCCTGGTTTTAGTCATTAAGACAGTGAGTGTTGTTATATATATATATATATATATATATATATATATATATATATATATATATATATATATATATATATATATATATATATATATATATATATATATACAGGGTGTATCGCGACGTATATCATTATCTTATACCAGAGATATAAAATATAGTTTTGAGTATATTTTGTTGTATAAAGTATGGTGTGTGTGATCTCAGTAAAGTACAATGAATACTGATAAAAACTATTTTAACGTGTGTTGTCAAATGGCCGTGAGCTTCGGAGGGAGTGGAAGCCTAATATGGTTTTCAGAACAAAGAGGCCTTATTTATTTCATCTTAATAAGTTTTATCATGATTGTAATATTTATGTGATGTTCTATAACGTACATTGAATCATATTTTCAATGCAGAGGGATTATACCAGACCCCTATAAATAATATTCGACGAAATATGATTAATATCTTTTGAAGGTTAGGTAAACTCATCCGACATAATGCCAGCTGCAAGTCTTATTTTTTCCCTACATTTCACGGATTTTCTTCTTATACAGGCCTGGTATTACCAGTATCAATATCAGTATTCATTGTACTTTACTGAGATCACACACACTATACTTTATACAACAAAATATACTCAAAATTATATTTTATATCTCTGGTGTAAGTTAATGATATACCTCGCGATACACCCTGTATATATATATATATATATATTGCTAGGTCAACAGGGACATAGGAGGGGGAAATTGTCCAACAATTCCACTGACTCTGGAATGGAACACCATCAACACCTCCTCCTTATACAGTATATCCTCTACCCTTACTCTCACATACATTATCTTACCCTCTACATCACACCTTCCACTATATCAATCTAGGGCACACACGATATTATTTTTATATATACTGTACAGTATATATATATATATATATATATATATATATATATATATATATATATATATATATATATATATATATATATAATAATAATAATAATAATAATAATAATAATTATTATTATTATTATTATTATTATTATTATTATTATTATTATTATTATTATAAAACTTTTAAATGTTAAGGTGAAATAGTGTTGTTGAATTGTAATGTTTGTGATTCCTACAAACTATGTCAGGAAACACACACCAACACAATGGTATTAATAAGGCAACTGTTTACTGGCACAGTTTGCAGGAATTACAAACATTACAATATACTCACCCCCTAAGACTGTCCCCCCCTATTCCTACACCACCTTAATGGTATTATTATGTTGTATTATTAAACACATTATTATTAAACAATATATTCACCCCCTAAGACTTTCCCCACTATTCCTACACCACATTAATTAATGGTATTATAATGTTGTATTATTAAACACATTATATAATACAAACACAAATTAATATATATGGTTTGTTTAATAATTCACTTCTGTAATTATTTGTAATATTATTTTATCTCTTTCTCTTCTATTTTTTCTTTCTCTGGTAATCTTTTATTATCTCTTCTTCTTCTTGTTCTATTATCTCCTCTTCTTCCTTCTTTGTAATCTTCCATCTTTGCCTCCTCTTATTCTTTGTAATCTTTCATTTCTTCTCTTCCTTCTTCGTTTTATTCATTTTCTTTTCCTGCTCTTCTTCTTTCATTGTAATCTTCCACTTTCTCCTTCTCTTCCTCCTTTCGTAATCTCCAACTATCTCTTCCTCTTCCTTCTTCTTTTGCCCTTCCTTCTTCTTTATCTTTCCCTCCTCCACTTCCATCTTCGTAATCTTCCACCTATCTCTACCTATTCTATTTTCTCTCCTCCTCCATTCTCTCCTCTTCCATCTTCTCCTCTTCCTCCTCCTCCTTCTTTATCTTACCCTCCTCCACTTCCATCTTCCATCTATCTCTTCCTCTTCCATTTTCTCTCCTCTTCCATCTTCTCCTCCTCCTCTTCCATCTTGGTAATCGTCTATTTTCCTCTCTTCTATCTTCGTAATCTCCACTTATTTCTTTCTCTTCCTTCTTCTTCCTCTCTCTAATCTCACTAGACATTTATTTTATCAAACTTTTCGTTTTTCTTTTTATTCTTCCTTTTTTCATCCCCCTTCTTCTATTCCCAGTTATTATTCTTTCTCTCCTATTCTCAATTATTATCTTATATTTTATTCCTCGTATCTTCTTTTCCTCTTTTCTCTCCACCTTCCCTATTCCCTGTTCTTATCCTTTTTCCCATTCCTTCTATTCTCTCTCTCTCTCTCTCTCTCTCTCTCTCTCTCTCTCTCTCTCTCTCTCTCTCTCTCTCTCTCTCTCTCTCTCTCTCTCTCTCTCTCTCATATTGTGTGTAGTAATGTGAACAATACATTAAGGGTTTTGTTGCCCCTTCGGTCCCAGTCATTCCCTTTCAGTTGTACAATTGTCACTCTTTTCTTTCTATTTCCTTCCTGTTTAATGTATCACCTCTCTATCATTTTCTTTTGGCGCTATATGACTTCGCTGTTGCTAAGACTAATATCAATTAATCAATCAATCAATCAATTCTTGTCTTTCTCTGTTCCCCTTTCATTCCTCCTCTCTCTCTTTCATTCCTTATATTCTCCTTCTCTTTGTCTCTCTTTATTTCCTTTTACTATTCTCCTTTCTTCTATTCCTTCTCCTCTTCCCTCTCCAATCCCCCATCATTCCCTCCCTTCCTCTCTCCTCTCCCTCCCCCCAACATTCCTCCCCCCACTGCCCCCCCTCCTTCCCAACGAGTGTAATGCAATGTGATGTATGAGATGACATTCATTACACTTATACTCAACACACACACACACACACATATATATATAGCTAGTAATTATAACAGCACATACTTATCTGGAACACACACAAACACACACTTCACTTCTTACACACACACACACTTCTTCTTACACACACACACACACACTTCTTTCACACACACACACACACACACACAGTGTTCTCGTCAATAACTAATGAATTATAGTTAGTGATATTTTTATATATACATTTACATAAATATTATAATTAACAGATAAAATACTTACAATTTGTGTTGTGTATTAACAAGAGTTAAGTAACATTACAAACACACTTACCTGAAATTAAACAAAAAATATACATTAGTTTTATACATCATAAATTTATAAATAAAATGGAAATATTAACTTGATTCAACTTAAATTAAAAAATGTAAATATTAACTTGATGAAACTCATAATAAAAAAAGGATATAATATTAACTCAATATATTTCAAATTTACAAAATGGAAATATTAACTTAATATATCTAAAATTTACAAAATGGAAATATTAACTTAATTCATCTTAAATTTACAAAGAAAATGTAAATATTAACTTAATTAATTCATCTTAAATTTAACAATCTCTGTAATATAGACTGATAAGAAAAATACATATTAATTTATAAATTTTTTTTATAGATAATTATCATTCAAGGTAAATTTAATAAAAAAAATCTACACTAATTATAAAACATTTCCCTTTCCATTCTTAGTAAATTAAATCAATAATAATCTACACCAAGTTCAAAACAGATATATAATTATTCAAAGTAAATTTAATCATGAAAATTTAACACAACTTTCAAGACAACTATATTTATTATTCAGAGTAAAATTAAAACACGTATATTTAATAATTAGATTAAAGTCATATATATTTATTTATTATTTAAGGTGAAAGTAAAAAAAATACACCTGTTTTAAAATTAATGTGAGATTATCATTTTTGTTGACATTTTAGTTTGGTTAATGTTATGGTAATGTTATGGTAATGTTATGGTAATGTTATGGTA
Organism: Petrolisthes cinctipes; assembly: GCA_033782935.1. Lineage (NCBI taxonomy): Eukaryota > Metazoa > Arthropoda > Malacostraca > Decapoda > Porcellanidae > Petrolisthes > Petrolisthes cinctipes. The sequence goes on from JAWQEG010005579.1 coordinate 34,698, forward strand.
ATGTTATAGTAATGTTATAGTAATGTTATAGTAATGTTATGGTAATGTTATAGTAATGTTATAGTAATGTTATAGTAATGTTATAGTAATGTTATGGTAATGTTATGGTAATGTTATGGTAATGTTATAGTAATGTTATAGTAATGTTATAGTAATGTTATGGTAATGTTATAGTAATGTTATAGTAATGTTATAGTAATGTTATAGTAATGTTATAGTAATGTTATGGTAATGGTAATGTTATAGTAATGTTATAGTAATGTTATAGTAATGTTATGGTAATGTTATGGTAATGTTATAGTAATGTTATAGTAATGTTATAGTAATGTTATAGTAATGTTATGGTAATGTTATAGTAATGTTATGGTAATGTTATAGTAATGTTATAGTAATGTTATGGTAATGTTATGGTAATGTTATGGTAATGTTATAGTAATGTTATAGTAATGTTATGGTAATGTTATAGTAATGTTATAGTAATGTTATAGTAATGTTATAGTAATGTTATGGTAATGTTATAGTAATGGTAATGTTATGGTAATGTTATAGTAATGTTATGGTAATGTTATAGTAATGTTATGGTAATGTTATAGTAATGGTAATGTTATAGTAATGTTATAGTAATGTTATGGTAATGTTATAGTAATGTTATGGTAATGTTATAGTAATGGTAATGTTATAGTAATGTTATGGTAATGTTATGGTAATGTTATGGTAATGTTATGGTAATGTTATAGTAATGGTAATGTTATAGTAATGTTATAGTAATGTTATGGTAATGTTATGGTAATGTTATGGTAATGTTATAGTAATGGTAATGTTATGGTAATGTTATAGTAATGTTATAGTAATGTTATAGTAATGTTATAGTAATGTTATGGTAATGTTATGGTAATGTTATAGTAATGTTATGGTAATGTTATAGTAATGTTATAGTAATGTTATAGTAATGTTATGGTAATGGTAATATACTTTGTATATTGATATATGAGTGTATTGATTCCTCCAAAGTATACAAACAAACAAACAAACAAACAAACAGAACATGATGAACAAAAATAATAATAATAGTGTCCTGTTGTTGTTGGTTGTAATAGTTTGTAGGAATCATAACAGTTGTTACAGTTTTACCAACACAACACAACACAACACTATATAAATATCAACCCACTATAACATATACATTTACAAAATACTCTTCTTCAATATAATGGAAAAATATATATATAATAACAAAAAATCTGTAGCGTAATTTCTGAAAAGCGAAGTAAAAATAAATAAATAAAAAATAAATAAAATGTTGGAATTGATTACCGAAATATTTGACTGAATGAATGAATGTGTGAGTGTGTGTGACTGTATGAATATATATTGAAAAGTTTATGTGTTTCACTACTTCCATATAAATATAAATATAATAACATGTTCCTCCTTTCTCCCTAAAAAAGAAATATCTTAAATAATATATAAATAATAATGATATAACATGTTCTCTCCCCCCCCTCCCTCCTCCCTCCCTCTTTCTCTCCCATATATACCTCCATCATTTACTCTCTCATTCCTCCACCTTCTTTCTCTCCCACTCCTCCCTTTCCTCTACTCTCATTCCCCTTCTTCCTCTCCCACTATTTTTTCTATCCTATTTTCCGTTTTCTTTCTCTACTCCTTCCCCCCCTTCTTTCTCTCCCACTCTCTTCTCATCCTTCTTCCTCCCCTTTTCATCTCCCATTCCCCTTCTTCCTCTACTATTCTTTTTTCTCTCCTACTCTTCTCTCTTTCTCTACTCTCTTCCCCTTCTTCCTCTTCCACTCCTCCCCCTACTTTCTCTCCTCCACCTTCTTTCTTTCCCATTCCTCTCTCCACTCCTCCCCCACTTTCTTCCCTACCCTTCTTTTCTTCCTCCCTCCCCTTCTCCTCCCCCTCCCCCTCCCCTCCTTACGTCCATTCTGTGAGACTGATATATATATAATTACATTTACTATGAGTTATTAACACAATAACCAATTATTTCACATCAAAGGGTTAATATTATCTCTCTCTCTCTCTCTCTCTCTCTCTCTCTCTCTCTGTGTGTGTGTGTGTGTGTACCATTTTATCTATCTATCTGTCTGTCTCAATATTCCTCTCTCTCTCTCTCTCTCTCTCTCTCTCTTTCTCTCTCTCAACACATCAAAGGTAAGCCACAGGTTTTTCCAGTCTGCTTCTCCTCGTTATTAAACCTTTCCTTCCTTCCTTCCTTCCTTACTATACTGTATATAAACCTAACATAACCTGACCTGACCTAACCTGTTTTAACTTAACCTAACCTAACCTAACCAAACCTGACATAACCTAACCTAACCAAACCTGACATAACCAAACCTAACATAATCTTACTAATCCTAACCTAATCTTACCAAACCCAACCCAACTAAACCTAACCTAACTTAACGAAATCTAACAAAACTAAACCTAACCTTACCTAATTTGACCTAATATAACCTAACCTGACCTAACCTAACCTAATTTGACCTAATATAACCTAACCTGACCTAACCTAACCAAACCATACCAAACCTAACCAAATTACCTAACCTAACCTAACCTAACAAACCTAACCTAACCTAACCTAATCTTACCAAACCTAACATAACCTAACCTAATCAAATTACCTAACCTAACCTAACCTAATCCACTCCTCTTCTTCTCTCTCTCTTTCTGATTCCTCCCAACTATTCCAAACAACAACAACACCAACAACACCACCACCATTACTTTTGTTCATGAGGTCACACTGTTTCCTGACACACTTTGGAGGAATCAACACACTCCATCCAATGTAACAAAACTATATTACACTTTGGCTACACAGGATAACGTTAATTGATTCTTCTAAAGTATGAAAAAACAAAACAAAAGAAAAACAACAACAGTATCAGATGAAAATAAAAAAATGTGTCCTGTTGCTTGGAATAGTTTGGAGGAATTAAAGTGATGAAATGTACCAAAAGTGTGTGTGTGTGTGTGTGTGTGTGTGTGTGTGTGTGTGTTCCGTACTTTCCTATAACACACACACACACACACACACACACACACACACACACACACACATATATCCTTGTCACATAATTTCTACATCAACTACAATATTTTTACACTTATGGTAATCTCTCTCTCTCTCTCTCTCTCTCTCTCTCTCTCTCTCTCTCTCTCTCTCTCAACATAAAAGCACACATTGCTCTTTACCGCATTGCTGACTGACTGACACACACACACACACACACAGTGACAAATGTACTGTTCACACACATACCTGCTGCACCCTTACCTACCTACCTACCTCACACACACACTCTCTCTCTCTCTCTCTCTCTCTCTCTCTCTCTCTCATACAAACAAATAATATATCTCTCTCACACACACATACATACAAACAAATACTCTCTCTCTCTCTCTCTCTCTCTCTCTCTCTCTCTCTCTCTCTCATACATACAAATAAATATTCTCTCTCTCTCTCACACACACTCACACACACAAACAAATATTCTCTCTCTCTCTCTCTCTCTCTCTCTCTCTCTCTCTGCCATAAAGTGCATGTTGTCTTCTATAAGGTTGTACAATGTGTGTAATTACTGCTTCCAGGACTTGACACAAAATACAACCTCGTTTTAGACCCCCCCCCCCTTACCCCCAATG
>JAWQEG010005580.1:0-22500 GCA_033782935.1 Petrolisthes cinctipes
CTTCTCCTCTCATTATTATCTTCTGTTCGTTTGGCGCGATGATATCAAATTTAAGAGAGAGAGAGAGAGAGAGAGAGAGAGAGAGAGAGAGAGAGAGAGAGAGAGAGAGAGAGAGAGAGAGAGAGAGAGAGAGAGAGAGAGAGAGAGAGAGAATGTGTGAGATAACCAGGGCGTGAAATATTATGCCATAACATTACACTTTATATAAATATATTATGAACGAGAGTGAGGTATGCATAATGCGGATAGATAAAGTATGCAATATTTTAACTCATACAAAAACAGTACGTTGCTTTAAATATTACATGACATAAGGCCACTTTATTTAAACGATAGGGAGAGCAAAACGGAAGCAAATCTCGACCATATGTATTACTTGTTTAAAGGTCAGTTTATAATGGTAAGTGTTTCAAACTTATGAAGATGTGTGTGTGTGTGTGTGTCTATGCATGTGTTTAAGTTTTATGTCTATGTAAGTGGGTGAGTATCTCTTTGATCTATATTTACGTATGTATGAGTGTGTATGTGTGTCCGTGTGTGTATGTGTGTCCGTGTGTGTATGTATGTTCGTGTGTATATAGCTATGTGCGTGCTGTGTGCATGTGTGTATGTATGTTCATGTGTATATAGCTAGTGCGTGCTGTGTGCGTGTGTGTATGTTGGTGTGTGCTGTGTGTGTGTGTGTGTGTGTGTATGTTCATGTGTATATAGCTATAGGTGCGTGCTGTGTGCCTGTCTGTGTAGTCGCCATGACCCTCCCGATAAAACAGTAAAGGGCAGGAATTTAGCGTCCCAAACTCCCGTTGAAGCTGAGTGACTGAACCTGCGACAGTGACCACCACCCTCCACCCCCCACCTCCACCCCACCCCGGTAACCTTTTATCTCATACAAGTAAACAATACAATCTTCAACAACAACAACAAACACTACACTATCATACATTCACACCACAACACACTTCAAGTACCCATTAACAAAATATATAATTCACAAACTATACAACAAATAAACACTGCTATAATCATGGACAAAATATGTATACAGTATAATGATTGCTTTTATGAGTGATATTATTATTATTATTATTATTATTAGCAATCATAATTTTAGAATATGCGACAAGAGTGGCATTGAGTGAGTGATCGATTAATCTTTCTGTCAAAACTATTCGCTCATAAGGTACGGTACAGTCACGAGCACTAATAAGTATCCAGGTGTGCTTCGAATATCTAGAGACAGTAAATAAATGCACAATAAGAAGATCTCCATTGGAATTATTTCGTTGGTGAATTGGTGGACTGTTCAAAGCTTCAACCAAGGCTGTATACTTATTGGTGCTCATGACTGTACATGTTAGTGAATCACTGCTGTTACACCACTCTCAGGCAGGGCAGGTGACAATCATACCCTCATCCATATGTGAAGTTACAACAATTTCGACTCTCTCTCTCTCTCTTTCGTTCACTCATTCACAAACTCACTCGCTCACTTAAACACACATACACACATACATTCTCTCTCTCTCTCTCTCTCTCTCTCTCTCTCTCTCTCTCTCTCTCTCTCTCTCTCTCTCTCTCTCTCAGTTGTACAAAGCTTCGGAACAAAACAAATTAAATAACACCCATATTGTCTCTGGTACAGGGAGTGGGAGATGAGGCATAGAAGGAGGAAAAGAGAAAGATAGGGGGAAAGGAAAAGGAGAGGAATGAATAGAAAGAGAATGGAGAGAGGGGGAACAAGAACAAAAGAGAGAGATGAGGTTGAGGAGAGAGGAATGTGAGAAGGAAGAAGAGGAGGGGGAGGTGGGAAAAGGAGGGGGAGGGGGAAGAAGAGGAGGGGGAGGGGGAAGAAGAGGAGGGGGAAGAAGAGGAGGGGGAAGAAGAGGAGGGGGAAGAAGAGGAGGGGGAAGAAGAGGAGGGGGAAGAAGAGGAGGAGGAAGAAGAGGAGGGGGAAGAAGAGGAGGGGAAGAAGAGGAGGGGAAGAAGAGGAGGGGAAGAAGAGGAGGGGGAAGAAGAGGAGGGGGAAGAAGAGGAGGGGGAAGAAGAGGAGGGGGAAGAAGAGGAGGGGGAAGAAGAGGAGGGGGAAGAAGAGGAGCAGATGGAAGGGGAGGAGCAGATGGAAGGGGAGGAGCAGATGGAAGGGGAAGAGGAGGAGGGGGGAAAAGGAAGGGGAAGATGAGGATTGGGAAGAGAAGGAAATGAATGGGGGAAGGTAGAGGAGGACAAAAGATTTATATAAGGTAATACAATCAATCTGAACTACATATAGGGTTCGTGAAGGCTTCTGAACCACAGAGGTAGATCTACATACACACACACACACACACACACACACACACACACACACACACACCACACACACACACACACACGCGCGCGCGCGCGCGCACACACACACACGCGCGCGCACGCACACACACACACACACACAGAGAGAGAGAGAGAGAGAGAGAGAGAGAGAGAGAGCACATACACAGTTGGGAACCCAGAGGAATTATTGAACTACTGGGTCTGTCTAGTATGTTTTTTTTTTTGTTTTTTTTTCCTTTATTCTAAAAGTCACCTGTACGAATATTTTCATGCAACTTAGGTTTACTTTTTCATTTTTACTCTCTAAATTTAACTTTTGTCTGATTATTTTTTCTGCATTCTGAATTTCAACACTTTTAATTCTATATAATTTTTTTCGTGTATAAGGATCTAGGGTTAACGTTCCTATGAGTGGAGCCTCTTTCAATTATTAACGCGTTATGTCTATCGTTTTATTGACGTAAAGGTGTGTACTGGTTAAAGCTATGTATGTACAGTACTGCTCTTTCTTTTTGCTTAATTTAAGGGGGTATTACACTTTTCGCACAACGCGTTTTGTACATTTTTTTGGAGGAAGCAGTGGCCCTCTATGTATCACCCAAAACAGAAGTCACCCTTTAAATAGTATCTCCATTACTTAAATCCAATCTAATCTTTTCCATTCATAAATACACAACCATCACTATAATTTACTGAGTAACCTAACCTGACAGAACGAGTACAAACATAACAATCAATGAGATGCTATATAACTAACTACGTTTTACAATGTGGGTTTTGTTAGAAGACTCGAATAGACAGATATTTTTAAAGACAGACAGACAAACGTTTATTCCAAGAGACAAACATACTGACAGATTATCCTAAAGACAGAGAGAGAGACAGACAGACAGAGAGACAGGCATACAGAGAGACAGGCAGACAGAGAAACAGGCAGACAGAGAGACAGACAGAAAGGGACACATCTCATATACCCTGTTCTGTTACTATTATTCCTTCTTGTGGTGCAACAGGATACGTGCAATCATGCAATCCAAACCACGAGTGACAGGTCAGATTTTTCCTGGTGGGGTTAAGAGATGAATATGGTAAGGCTGCCGATTCCTCCATACCAGGCAGGGAAACAAACATCTACAGGTATACTGATTTAATTGTCTGTTGCCTGGCCTAGTTTGGAGAAATCAACAAGGCCTTCCAGTTTGACTACAATAATATGTTTTATCCTCATGACACACATCCTTCCTCACTCACTCATACACATTCTGCTTGATTCACTCGCACATCCTACCTGACTCACTCGTACACATCCTGCCTGATTCACTCGCACATCCTGCCTTGACTCACTCGTACATCTTGCCTGATTCACTCGCACATCCTGCCTTGACTCACTCGTACACATTCTGCCTCACTCACTCGTACATCCTGCCTCACTCACTCGTACATCCTGCCTCACTCACTCGTACATTCTGCCTCACTCACTCGTACATCCTGCCTCACTCACTCGTACATCCTGCCTCACTCACTCGTACATCCTGCCTCACTCACTCGTACATCCTGCCTGACTCACTCGTACACATTCTGCCTCACTCACTCGTACATCCTGCCTGATTCACTCGCACATCCTACCTGACTCACAATGTCCTTCTCCCTGACTCGCACATCCTGCCTGACTCACTCGTACACATCCTGCCTGACTCACTCGTACACATCCTACCTGATTCACTCGCACACATCCTACCTGACTCACTCGTACATCCTGCCTCACTCACTCGTACACATGTCAACACAAACCCCACGACCCACACCACCCCTCAATCTGCCTTCTGGGAAATTTGTCACCACTAAGGGACGTCTGACTGGTATAACACATGTTGTCCTTAATGTGGTGGCGATGCTGTGGGTGGACATTGGATGGCTACTGATTCCTCCAAACTGCCCTGCAAAACTCTTCCCCTATAACTAGTATTACTGAGGTCGTCTGTTTTTTAGCACAGTGTGGAGGAACCAGTTGCCCTCCAATATTTTTACCAACAAAAGATCCATCCCCTCCTTAAATAATATGGATAATAATAATAATAATACTTTGGGCACACTGAAAGTTACCAATTCCCTAAAACTGAGCAAAATATCAGAACAAGTACTATAAAAATAATTGTACACCACACATTCTGAATAAAGTTTATGCCAATATAATGCACCAGGATACAAGATCATCAAAATATGTGAGTAAAGAGTATCACAATAAACAAAATATAAGCCTACCATAGACAGTACAGTTCCAGGTTACCAGGGAATATCCACTTTCAATTCAAATGCTATAGGAAATTAGAATTATTTTTACACATCGCTAATATTATCGAATTCTACTTTAGGTGCCAAACTGAGGAACATATATGGGTAATTAAGAAAGGTAATGTGAGTGTGTGTGTGTGTGTGTGTTAGTGTGTGTGTGTGTGTGTAAATGTGTGTGTGTGTGTGTGTGTGTGTGTGTGTGTGTGTGTGAATGTGTGTGTGTGTGTGTGTAGGAGTATGTGCACAGGTGTATACGAGTTGGCCTTTTATTTCCGTGCGTGTGCTTGTGTGTGTGTGTGTATATATATGACAGAACTCTGCGTGCTGACTACTGTACAGAATAAAAAATACTGTACCATTTTAGGCGAGGAACACGTACAATACCGTTGGCGTCCCCTGCAGTGTTCCCCTTTGTCAGTGATATGCAGTGTAACCTATAGCCTCTACTCCATAATATTAACCTAGAACCTATACATCTATCTTATCCCTACACTGTACACAAATCAATATAACTTCTACTCCATAATGTTAACCCAGAACTCACACATCTACCTTATACCTACACTGTACACAAATCAATATAACTTCTACTCCATAATGTTAACCCAGAACCTACACATCTATCTTATATCTACACTGTACACAAATCAATATAACTTCTACTCCATAATGTTAACCTAGAACCTACACATCTACCTTATACCTACACATCTACCTTATACCTCTATACACTGTACACAAATCAATAGATATTTTCTTTACCTGCAAATTCGTACCTGTACAATTCAGCATATACCAACACTGTATTACCTCACTAACTTATCTTTTGGAATTTTTGAACAGTTGCTTCTTTCAAATGCATATGAAACCTGGTACATAATTATGCTTCCAATTGAGCAATACATAGCTTTCAGTAAGTAATAGCCGTCAGTACAAAATGTTAACACGTTCAGAGACTTATTTTACAGACCACCCTTTGCTGTCTACTTGTTCTGAGGCAAATACACACTTTTTACAAAACTATATCACTTTATATAAGCGCCTAAGATTTTGTCAGGGAATTTAGAAGCTCCCTATTTTCCTACTCTATGCCACAAACCAGGCTCAATCGGTACTTGAGTAATTTCGTGGCATAGTTTGAGGGAATGAGTGGCCCACCCATCAAACTCCATTTCCAAAGGCCCAGAGTATTTTATAACCTCTGCCTCGCACTCCTGGTTGAAGCGTATTTTTCAGCAAACACGTAATCAAAGTCAGATGCCAACTTCAAAGGAGGGTAAAACAGTTCAGAAAAAAAGAGTTAACCCCATGTATATATTCACTGTAAACTATCTACTACCCGTATTCTCTTTACATTATATACTGTATGTGGCTTCTTCGTGTTGTGGGACTTTGTGTTGTGTTGAGTGCTGTTGTTGTTGTTGTTGTTGTGTTATGTGGTGTTCAGTTGCATCGTGTTCCTTGTTGTGTTGTTGTTGTTGTGTTGTCTTAGGTTGTATACGTACGGTGTTCCATTCTGTTGTGTCGTGTTGTGTTCTCTTAGTATATAGACACCCGAGGCCCCTTCACTTGTCCTTTTGTATATACCAGTAGTGTAAATATTTTTTTTTTATGAACCACTCCTTCACTATATATATATTTATTCACCCACGTACCGTACTTTCATCATACATTAACCTATTCAACAAAGTTATGAACCAATTCCTCTCGGGACAGGCGAAGGGATACTAAAGATAAATGAATCTAACGGGAATCGAGCGGGAAACATCTATAAATGCGTGGTGTGTGACGGATCTCCATCCTTCATGGTGATGGGGTGGTAATGCGCTGGCAATCTGTATAAAGTGCCCGGGGTTCGATTCCAAGAGTGTACCCCGACGCATTAATCATCAGGACTTTACACGTATCCAGAGTGGCAATCCGTCCCTCGTGTTTCGAAGAGGTCTCATGAAAAGGTCTCCTATAAAAAATATATATATCAAGACATACTAAAAATTTTGTGTCGAAAAATATACAATATATATATATATATATATATATATATATCAAAACATACCAAATACTTTCTGAGTAATAGTCTTTCTGATGATAAAAGTCAGATACTTAAGAAAAATTTCAGGAGACGTACCCGGTACACTAAATTGTCAAGCTCTTCCCAGTCATAATATTCCCTTCCTTGTTTCTGTTAATGAGTAAACCCAGCTTCTCCCGGACCCTCGACATAAGATGAAGAGGAATGGGATATTAGAAAGAGATGTGTTAAAAGGGGAAAAAAAATAGAAGTAGAAATAATATATTGTTATGTAAACAATGAATCAAGCTTTTCATACCTCAAAAAATTAATTTCTTCCTTCTCCTTTCCTTCCTTCGTTCCTCCCTGCCATCTTTCCTTCCTTCCTTCCTTCCTGCCATCTTTCCTTCCTTCCTTCCTGCCATCATTCCATCTTTCCTTCCTTCCTTCCTGCCATCTTTCCTTCCTTCTTTCCTGCCATCTTTCCTTCCTTCCTTCCTTCCTTCCTTCCTGCCCTCTTTCCTTCCTTTTGTTCGTGTTTATTGGGAAGGTTCAGCACTTCTCTTGGACCCTCCTCTAACGACGTCTTCATACTCAGTGGTAACCTCTTGTCAATTTTAAGCTCTACCAGCGACACAAGATTCCCTTTCATCCCCCTCTGTCCAGAAGGAAACATTTGCCCGGCCTTTGAAGGGGATAATCGGCTTTCCTGGCGCCCATTAAAGGAGGCAATCTCTTGTGGGCGAACTGGAGTCCACGCAACCCTTCACACAGAACAACGAAACGAACGAGGTCACTACTGGTACACCGACGAGGTAGTTTGTCTCCTGGCATAGTTTGGAGGAATCAGGACCCTCCAATTCGACCAAACAAATTAACCCTATTATTGGATGCCTCGTCAGTATTGTTAGTCGTCCTTTCTCTCTTCTCTTAGTTAGTTAGGCGACCCCTTTTACCAATGAGTATTAGGAGGGGGGGGCCTCGTTCCCTCCTCAGTCCATACCGCCAATCATGATGTTATTACAAGGTACTGACACGGTTATATACGGTCAAAAGCCTCTTGTACTCACTATGAAATGGTAAGATTCACATTACCATGATTGAAAAATGGTATTGTAAATGAAAAATGGTCACATGAATGAAAAATGGTGTTAGGAGTGAAAATATAGCCTAATGTCACGAATAAAAAATATGGGGTTATGAGTGGAAATATGTCATGAGTGAAAATATGGTGTTATGAGTGAAAATATGGTGTTATGAGTGAAAATTTGGTGTTATGAGTGAATATATGAAGTCACGAATGAAATATGGTACTATGAGTGAAAATATGGCGCTATGAATGAAAATATTGTTGCTACTCTTTAGATTAAGAGGCAACATTACAGCTCTCCCTCATGAGTAACACTACTTCGAACCTGATCAACACTTTGTGGGAAGAAGGAATTGTACACTCGTGATATATACGTAATCCCTGACCATAGATGAACGGCAGGCACCACTCATACCCTGCATTCGAACTCAGCCTCTATAGGTGTACTGGGTGGGGAAATGAGCAATACCAGGCGATTCGAAGCTTTCTGCTCCTCACAGTCTGGTCAGAAATTATGTATCACGAGTGTACTCTCTTGTTACCAAAAGGAGCTACATGCCAATTAATATCTGCCATACCCTGCTTAAAAATCGTCGATATTCCTTCTTTCATTTATTCCTTCATTCAAAGTTTATTGGTGAACTCATGCATTCATTAAATACTAATCCATGCATGTATTCTACCAAAAATTCGTTCATGCTTTCTTAACTCATTTAGCACTCATATTCATTCATTCATTCACCACTTGTGCCTCTTTACATCACACACACACACGCACACACACACACACACACACACACACACACACACACACACTCAAACGCTATCTGATGTCCAATTATAAGGATTTATTTTGTCCACCCAAGTATAAATCCGTTCTCTAAAGCGCCTTCTCCAGTAAGGATTATTTTCAGCCTTTACCCTCCCTCGCCTCCTCGCCTTTCAAGCCTCGTTTTCCTCACGGCACATTCATTCGAGAGGGAAGGGGAAGATGTATGTATGTCACAGTGTGGTGGAGTGCTAATGATTCCTCCAAACACATCCACATCCACATCCACTAAACATCTACATCCAGGTTCTAAGTCACTTAATTAAGGGGGAAATTTTGTGTTGGTAAATCTGGAGCAACTGAATCCTCCAAACTATTCCATCCAAGCAACAGAACACCATTATTTTTGCTCTTCTGGTTCTGTTTCCTGGCACACTTCTTTGGAGGAATCAAGGTAGCCTACTCCAATGTAACAAAAAAGTGAATTACCCCCTTAAAAGGAATTAAGATGATGTTTTTGAACCTGAGGCTATATATACTGATTCCTGCCTTCTGTTCCCTGCCTCACTTTCCTTACCATCTTTATCAACACCAGAATCACTCTCAACTTTAATCTTTTCTTCATTCATTACCTTCCGAATTTACTTTAACTCCGATTTTCTTCTCCCACCATCACGTTTCTTTCCTCACTATTTTCTTTAACTGCAGACTCTCCCACCATCACGTTTCTTTCCTCTTGGCCTCACTATCTTCCTCATCATCTTGTCTCACTCCCTTCATCATCACTATACCTACCTACCTCACCACATACACTATAATATTATCCTTTGCATCATCACTACTGCCTCACCACCACCGACCAGATCACCTGCCTGCCTGGTCCCTTTCCTTCATTATTTCACTTCTTACTTCATCATTACCTTTACCTTCTTTCCTCTACTTCCCTCACCACCACCACCACCACCACTTTGCCTCACTTTCCTACCTAATCCACTGCCTCCTCACCCTGCCTCTCCTCCTGCCTAATCCCCGAGCCTCCCTGCCTCATTTTTTCACCCGGCTTAATCAAATAAAGCATATTTTCTAATCTCACGAATGCATTTCAATTCTCGTCAATACCTTTTAAAGAGCAGGGTTAAATCTGCCCCGAATTCAATTTTACGGGCGCCGGAATGCCAAAAACGCACTCTGGCGTTCTGGCTCTATCAATATGCATTCAAACGGTAATGAATAAAATTATTTACACTGTTTCCAATGCCTTCTTCCTCCTCCTCCTCCTCCTCCTCCTCCTCCTCCTCCTCCTCCTCCTCCTCCTCCTCCTCCTCCTCTGAATACATAACATTTCACATGAATGTGTCAGCTTGTGAAAGTCGTTTCTGCTGTGTGATAAATAATTCTTCTTCATATACTATTTGTAGTAATATAAACTGGCCAACATGCCTCCCGCTCCACACTAACTAGTTATGACCTCTACTCCATCCTTCACACTATAAGCTACACCTGAGAACGAGAAATGTTGGCCTAACCGATGGCTGGTAGAGTTGGGTGTCATCTGCTTGTAGAGTGTAGAGTTTTATACACGAGAGCCCACCCACTACTATTACTAATAATAATAATAATAATGATCCATGAACGGGTGGTCTCATAATGTGATGAAGAATCTTTGTTCACTAATTATCTATGAATTAATTTATTGACTTATTTTTATTCACTGTTAATAATTGATTCATTCATGTTGAACTATTAATGCCGGGATGACGGGATCTATACTGTATGTGTACATTTTCACATTAGGCTAGTCCAATAAAATCAATCAGGTACCGGTAATCCCATATTGCAATGTGATTTCCCTGAAACCACCCACACCCCTGCTCCAGCATCCAACACCACTCTCTCTCTCTCTCTCTCTCTCTCTCTCTATATATATATATATATATATATATATTATTCAGTTGATTTTGATGTTGTAATGAACCCCCACCCTCTCTCTCTCTCTCTCTCTCTCTCTCTCTCTCTCTCTCTCTCTCTATATTATTCAGTTGATTTTGATGTTGTAATGAACCCCCACCCTCCCTCTCTCTCTCTCTCTCTCTCTCTCTCTCTCTCTCTCTCTCTCTCTCGATATTATTCAGTTGATTTTGATGTTGTAATGAACCCCCACTCTCTCTCTCTCTCTCTCTCTCTCTCTCTCTCTCTCTCTCTCTCTCTCTCTCTCTCTCTCTCTCTCGATATTATTCAGTTGATTTTGATGTTGTAATGAACCCCCACCTTCTCTCTCTCTCTCTCTCTTTCTCTCTCTCTCTCTCTCTCTCTGAATTACAAAAACTTCAAAAATGTCCCCGTGAATGTCAAGATAAGTAATTCGATATGACAACTGACCTCGGCTTCCATAGTTACTCCTCAAATCCTCATTATTATACTATCATCATCGCCACCACCAAATCCTCGTCTATATTATCAATCATCATCATCATCATCATCATCAATCATCATTATCATCATCAATTATTATCATTAACATCGTCATCATCATCATCATCATTATCACTATCTATCGTCATCATTATCAATCATCATCACTATCACCGTCATCATCATTAATCACCATCACTATCTAACGTTAATTTCATGTCATAATCGTCAAACATAATATTTTATCATCCATATTTTATCTATGCTGAATTCCTAACCAAATATTCTCCCAATCTAACCTTATCTATCCGAACATAATTGGTTAACCTAAGCTAGCACAAACAATATTTAACCTAACCAAATGGAACAAAACCTAACCTTGTATTATCTAAGCTAATCGTAACAAATTCAAAGCTAACCAAATGAAAAAAATAATCTAACCTAGTATAACCTAACCTAACCCTAACCAATTCTAACCAAACCAAATCGAACAAAACCTAACCTAACCCAGCACAGTACACAACATAAGATACAAAACCAACCTAACCTCTATTGTTACCTTCCTTCTCATTATCCCTAGTGATCTAAAAAATAAGTATAGTAAAAGCCTTAAATGCCCTTGACCCGACTAATTATCTCCATTATCTCACACTCACCTTGTTAAATTTAGCCTTGATGTTTGTAGAGCGCCGAGAGGAACCCCCCCCCCCGCCCCGCCCCCTCCCCTTCTAGGCACGCTTGAATAACTCCTACACCCCTTCACTAAATGAGCCCCCCATTCCCCCCCCCCTCGACCCCCTATATATCATCTTCAATAACAACATTCCCCCTACTACGACTTCGACCCCTACCCCCAACTCATATCACCCTCAATAACTAGTACCGCCTCCCCCCCCTTCCATTCACACCCATTACGCCCCCCGCACGATCCCCCCCTACCCACCACTTATCACCCACAATAACTAGTACCGTCCCCCCCCCCTTCCATTCACCCCCATTACGCCCCCCGCTCGACCCCCAACCCACCACTTATCACTCTCAATAACTAGTACCCCCCCTACTAGATACCCCCCTCCCCCCCCAACATCCCCGTCTCACCACACCAACATTGACACATTCATTCTCCCCCTCATAAGCCTCGTTGATCCCCTCACCTTCATTCGCTTCCACACCCTCTTTCATTACACACACACACACACACACACACACACACACACACACCGTCGATTTCCTCCGCCTACACACACACACACACACACACACACACACACACACACACCGTCGATTTCCTCCCCCTACACACACACACTCACCGTCGATTTCCTCCGCCTACACACATAAACATACACACACACACACACATACACACACACACATATACACACACACACACACACACCGTCGATTTCCTCCCCATACATACATACACACACACACACACACCGTCGATTCCCCCCCCCCTACACACACACACATACACACACAAGGGGAGGCTGATGATTCCTCGTATTCGATGTCCAAAAATATCCCTCAAACCGAGTGAGTAATGTGACTCAATATAGTTTGTAGTGGTCAGCAGCATCCAATTCATCCACCACAACACATGACCTCCTTTCGGTAAATATAAAAAACTCAAATGTTAAATACGAAAGACGCCAAGGATGTTTTAAATTATCCTGATTCTTTAAAGGGATATGAACAAAATACTTTAGGTAAATATATATAGAAAACTCAAATGTTAAATACGAAAGACGCCAAGGATGTTTTAAATTATCTTGATTCTTTAAAGGGATATGAACAAAATACTGTTTACACCATCCAAAATTATTTTCCTGAAGTAGGTTTGGGTATACATGATCAATGTAGCTATAATGTAGATTCTGAAGGGGTTAATATATTATTGGTACAATGGAAGTTATCAATTCCTTTAAACTCAGCGAGAAAAACAGACCCAAATCAGCCAGTTTAATTAAGGTTGCAGTGTTTCTTAGAATAGTTTGGAGGTATCGGTTACTCAAAATCTGCCAACACAGTATTTATTTATGAGTTACGACACAGCCAACCCATGTACACTCGTGATACATAATCCCTGACCAGAGACGAACGGCAGGCACCACACACACACACACACACATATCCTGCATTCGAACTCAGTCTCTATAGGTGTACTGGGTGGGGAAATGAGCAATACCAGGCGATTCGAAGCTTTCTGCTCCTCACACTCTGGTCAGAAATTATGTATCACGAGTGTACAGTACAGTATGAACAACACCCTGTATACTGGTAGTCTAATGAACGATATGAAGTTTGATCAATGAACCTGTATACAAGTTACTTTTTGTACAACTGATGGTGGCAAATCACCGAAACTGAATGTGTATTTATTAAGGAACGTAATTTGGTTCACGTTATTGCAGTCCTCTTTATTGCCTTATATGAAATTACTCTCCTTTCTTTCGTTATGAGTATCGTGTAATGCAGAATCAATACCTTCCTGCATATGTGAGTAATGTAGAAAGAACTATATAATTGCTTGGTCAGCTTCACACGAACGGTCCCATTTACTGTAACGTTAAATGACCGGCATAAAACTACTCTTGTTAAACGGTCCTTAGATTTGTCGGACTAATTTACTTTTATTGTCATTATCATAACATAATATATATGAATTTGAACACTTTATTCATACCGACCTGGATTCAGTAACTATTTAGTCTACGTTAATTAAACCAACAAAGTATAATTTCAGTTTCGTTAATTATGATTCGACTACTGAATCACAAATTACATAGCCTGTGTTGGAGGATACTTATGTGCTGTATTAATCCAATATTTATATGTATTATTATGATACATGAAAAGTAGCTGAGCATTACAGTCTTGGTTTCCTTTAGTGAATTAGTTTAGTTCCTTAGTACGTTTCAATTCTGTTTCTAATTGAATTTTGTAAAACTTTATCTTTAATTGCGAAAAAAAAACTATTATGATTTAGTTTCTGTTTCAATTCTGTTTCTAATTAAATTTTGTAGAACTTTATCTTTTATTGTGAAAAAAAAAAAAAAACTTATGATTTAGTTTCGGACTCACAATGTTCTATATACGCTGTACAATACGATAATCTAATAACCAGGCCACGAGTCATACACAAAGAAAGTACAAATATGGACCAGGAAGTGTTCAAAGGGCGGGTGGGAACTTTTTTATGCCTAGCAAAGAAGGAAGTATATAATAATATCAATCAACACAAGGAGAATGCATTAAGGGGATAGTATACTTTTGATAGACAGTCTTGGAGTGCCTTGATTCCTCCAAAGTATGCCAGGAAACAGACCCAGATAAAGAAAGAGAAAATAATGGTATCCTGTTGCCTGGAATACAGTATAGTTTGGAGGAATCATTTGCTCCAGATTTACCACCCAAAACAAACAATGTGCTCTACACCCCCTTAATAATAAATAAAACAAGCCACCACAGTTACGTACGCCACCTTCCTTCCCCATCCAATCAATAATTCAATACAGACCCGAGAAGTGGGGCCTATCACTTTGGTTGATACTTGGTAAACATGCTATTGTACTCAACCTAAACAGAAGTCCTATGTAACCTGTATAACCTGTCAACTACAAGAAGGAGATTGATGGAAATGTAACTGTCTGAATAAGCATGTTCTTAGGGAGGTGTTTAGTTATTAATAAAGTACGGCCCTGTTTGGTTAGCGGTTTATATATATATTTTTTTTATTATTCCATCATTCCTTTATTTTTGTGTGTGTGTGGATATTTGGTATTTCCTCGATATGCACGATATTATTATTATTATTATTATTATTTTATTTTCTATTATTTTACAATTACCAATTCTAGGCTACTGTCTTGTTAAATTAATCCACAAGTTTCACAATTAAGTTTCCATTAAAGAGTACCATAATTGATATATTTAATACAGCCTCCCGAAACTTGTACATTCACACTCAAAAGCAGAGTCGGGCGCAGTTATTAATCCGAAACATTTGACAGTAAACGGAGAGTGTGTTTATTTTTTTTGTTTTTTTTATTATTATTTTTTTTTTCAGATTCACTGGTTCATGTTTACTTGGCCTCGAGAGTGGCGCCTGACATTTGGGCGTGACTGTAGGTACCTCATTCACCGAGTAAACTTCTATCCTGTAATTTACAATGCCGCTCTGCTTCTTGTTGACCACACATTGCAGCACTCGTAAATGCCACAATTATCTCACACTACAATCATCTCCCTCATCTCCACACAGTTCATTCATAATAGTACAGTCAGGGTCAAAAGTCCAGCATAGGATGAATGAAAGTGAGCCATTAGAGTTAATATTATGAACCAATATTACACAATGACAAGTAACTATATTTTCGCATCATATTTCGAGGCAATTTCATTCGAAGGTGTACCAAGACTCATGGGTGTGACTGTACATTACACATCTTAACAATACAATAATGAACCTCTAGTACCACGTAACATACACACACACACACACACACACACACACACACACACACACACACACACACACACACACACACACACACACACACACCAAAGAAAGCCTAATCACACGGCCCACTCGCCACTACACCTTTTGGGTTTGACAGTACATAACACATCTTAGCAATAAAATAATGAACCTCTACCTCTAGTACCACGTAACACACACACACACACACACCAAAGAAAGCCTAATCACACGGCCCACTCGCCACCGCCACTACACCTCGCCGTCATCAAAGCCACCCTCGAGTTGAGTCACAAGTCGCTGCACAGTCCACTTCCCTTCGTTCGGGTGCTTACAAATCGACCGTGAAATGGGCCCCCTGCCGCCACCACTCCTACCATCCCCAGCCCCTCCCGTCCCCAGCCCTTGCCTCACTATATAGCTTACAGTCTCGCTTTCTTTCCCCTCTTCTTGCTACCTTACCCATGAGGGCCTTACCTACTACTCCTACCTCACCTACAGCACTGCCTCACTACCTTTCCTGGCCTCACTTAATCCATCCTAAGCTACACTCCTCTATTTCCTACCACCTTACCTGGTCTCACTTCATCATGCCTAAGCTACACTCCTCTATTTCCTACCTCGCCTCGCTTTCTTCTCTTTTTACTTCCTTACTCTGATACCCTCACAGCCGTCCACACTCCCTCCTGCCTCTTATCCTACAATACTTCATTTTCTGCCTCGCCTATACTCAATCATCTACTCCCTCGCCATCTGCCTCGCATTCTTCCTTACTTATTGCTGCATCTCCTCTTCTCACCACCTCCTGTCTTGCTCTTCGCTCATTAAACAAACGAACGAATGAATAAATGAATGAATACCTACACTGTAAAAACCAACACCAGGCGACAGATGGTAACAACACACAATGGAATATTAATTAACCAGAGAAACTCGCACGGTCATACAACGAGAACAGTTTGTGTGTGTGTGTGTGTGTGTGTGTGTGTGTGTGTGTGTAAGCGCTGTCATACAAACGAACTGTGTGTGTCTGTGTGTGTATTTACCCCGCAAGCTATAATGAGGGGAGGGGCTTGGTTTGTGGTGGGAGAGGGAGGTTGGGAGTTGGTGTACTGCAAACATCACACACACACACACACACACACACACACACACATAATTCATCGCAGACCCAGAGTTGAGAGCCAGCCTTGATCAGCGAACAGTAGCATAATCTGGCAGAGGATTTTTTTTAGTCACTCTATTTTAATTTAATGTGCATTCTCTACCCTACGGTTTTGATGTATGTGTGTGTGTGTGTGTGTGTGTGTGTGTGTGTGTGTGTGTGTGTGTGTGTGTGTGTGTAATTTGATGTGTGTAATCTATTTAATCTTTATATGCTTTACGGTTTTAATGTGTGTTTGAGTGTGTGTGTGTGTGTGTGTGTGTGTGTGTGTGTGTGTGTGTGTGTGTGTGTGTGTAATTTGATATATGTGCTATATTTTTATTTTTATACGCTTTCTATTTCATATGAGCATTATAAAGAGCTTGGAGGCTTTTCAATAACCAATGTTAATAAGTAATTTGTAATTTGTACTGTATTTGATGAAGGATTTACTGAAGCATTCTATAAGTATATACAGTATAACCAACAAGCATGCTGTAAACTGGTTGAATTTTTTTTTTTCTGTTCAACTTCTCTCTACATTAATTTGATACATATACTATAAGCCACTCCGAGAACTTTTTTTTTTTACAACACTCTATCTGTATTTTATTTAAAGACTCACGTACGTACTTGTAATTTTTTTTTTATCTTTTTACTTTTTTCACTTGATTTTAATTTGATCAGGGTTACTGTACGTATTACACCTGGTGGATGCCTTTTGAACTACTCTCTATTTAATTTGCCTGTCAGGGGGCGCTAAAGTTTGACAGCCATTAGTTTTAATTAATACCCTTAATTAAAAATGGGAAAACAAAACAAACCCATTTCCATATATCTATACACACGCCCATTACGTATAAGCTATTGTAATTATCATCTATAACAATAACTATGCGTATGCTCATTATTTCTCAGACTAATTGACGCACATCTGAGGCATACAATTATTTTCAGTTTCAATAATAAGGGGATACTATGTACACTGTTGGTTAATCTGGAGCAACTGATTCCTCCAAACATTTCCAAGCAACAGGACGCCATTATTTATGTTAATCTGGTTCTGTTTCCTGGCATACTTTGGAGGAATCAAGGTCCTTTAATTATCCAAAACTGTATTACCCCCTTAAAGTCACTTGTGTTTTCTAATCAGCATTTTGTCTTCACTTGGAATATTGACAAAAAATGAAAATAATGAAATGGAGAATATATAAACACAAAAAGTTAGTCTCATAAAAATTACAATGAGGAATAAAACAATTACGTAGGATGAACAAAAAAAATACAATGAATAAATAAAATAATCAATATATATAATGTATGGTCCCAAAAAATATAAAATGACGAATATAGAAATAGTGAAAGGAGACATGTAGAATTAAAACAAGGGATAAAACAATAGTGTAGCTAACACACACACACACACACACACACACACACACACACACACACACACACACACACACACATACCAAATATTAAAATAAGGGTTAAATCAATAGTGTATTTAAAACACACACACACACCAAATATTAAAATAAGGGCTAAATCAATAGTAAATTTAAAACACACACACACACACACACACACACACACACACACACACACACACACAATGACACTCAAGCCTGACCTACTGGGGGACTGAAGGACGAACGACAGATTCCTCCAAACAGTGAAGGGAAACAGTATGAGAATAGGTGTGTCTGTTGTGTTGATTAGTTTGGAGGAATCAGTGGCGCCCAAGTCCACGGTCGAGTCCCATTTTTCAGATTTCATGCTCGTGGTGGTCATGATTACATAATTTTTGGGTAATGTACAGTCACGAGCACTAATAAGTATACAGTTTTGATTGAAGCTTTGATCAGTCCAATTCACCAACGAAGTAATTCCAATGGAGATTATATGGTGCATTTATTTACTATCTCTAGGTATTCGAAGCACAACTGGATACTTATTAGTGCTCGTAACTGTACAATAAGCTGGTTACTGTGTTATTGTAGTATAGTTGAACGAGTAGAAAGTGCAAGACAAATTTGGCTTTATATGGCAACATCTGGCAGGCAGTTCTTTGTAGTAAACCCTCGTCGTATCTTTATGAATGAAGCCCAGGGAAGCCAGAGCCAATGTAAGGTGGAATGTGTGTGATTGGCTGAACTTTGAGTGGTGGTGAGCATGTTGTCATATATATATATACAGCCATAATTTTCTTGCACTTTCGACTTGCTTAACTGTACAATCATGTTTCTAATGTTTTACTCTTGGATGAAACTCTATAAAGGTACCTACTAAGGGGACTCGTAAACACAAGCTCCTTAACACAATTCATAAACACCACATCAAACCCATTCATAATAACTCCTTGCGATGAAAATTTATAATAATAATAATAGTTCCTAAAATCAAACTTATGAATAATAATTCCTTAAATCAAACTTATAAATAATGACCCCTTAGATCAAACTTATAAATAGTAGGTCCTAAGATCAACAATTAAGTTTTATCTTCAGATCAAACTAATAAACAGAAGATTCTAAGCAAGTTCATATGCTAAGGCTTCAAAAAATCACACTCATAAACAAAACTCCTAAGAGCAAACTCAACGAGAGATACTTGCTAAATTTAAACTCACAAAAGGAATCTCATAAAGATTTAATATTTTTTTCTATGATATATGGATGTCTCAGTTGGATGTAAGAGCTGATTGAAGTGGAGGTTACTACAGCAGATAATCTCAAGTTCACAACAATTGATATATGTCTTTCGTGTGTGTCTGTAACAGTATCACTTGAGGGGATTCGACAACAAACCATTTAGTAATTAAACACATCATCACATCTACATTTAACATCAGTAATGAATATCAGATTTATTATTCTTCAACACACTTGCAACTGAAACGGATACATAGACTCGACAGTTGACACACAAAAAAAAACCTCTGTGAATATGAGTAGCATTCTCACGTAACGTTAGTAGTAAACTTGATCTATCTATGTGGTCAGCCTGGGAACAATACATCACGACCGGTTTGTATATTTCTTTTTCTTTTTTCTTTACCACATGACTGAAACTCTACCACCAGAGCCAAATATGACGTCCAGAATAATTCATCTCAAGGGTGCATGAGTGACTCGCGATGATTCCTCCAAACTATATCACGGAACACATCCCCTATAAGTAACTCAGAGGGAATTTGTTTCTTGGAATTGTGTGGAGGAATCAGTAGCCTTGCAAACGGAAAAAAAAAAAAAAAAGTGGTTCGGAGATTCTTTCCATCCGTCCCAGGAAACTCATACCTTCTGAGTTTACTTACATGAAAATATTGAGTAAGTAGAAAAATATAAGTATTAAACTAGACAACCAAACGCACAAGACAGTAGAAAAAGAAGCAGCAGCTACCGCGGGTTAATTCATGATCCGAAAAGTGCATCAGCGAGCCTGCTTCGAACCGTGTGACACCGAGTCCTAACAAACAGGCAGATCAAGTTAAGGAGAGATGGTGTTGGAAAGAGATCAGTGGCGCCACATTCAATCCGACACGACAAGCGGACCAACACATTATACATACACTTATTTTATCGTGACTATTACAATGCATATCATTACGTCTTTGTATATTTCCGACAAATGTTAGGTTTGGTTTATAGTTATGTTTAAGCTTTCTGTGTCATTTGAAACCTATTATCATCGTAGAAAGTAAAACAAAATAATTAAACAAGAGGAATAAAATGAGAATTGGCACTACTTGCACTGGACTGTTAAACATTGATGCCAATTCATTTTTTTAAGTAATGTCAAAATATAATCAATTTGAAAGCAATAAGAAGAAAAACTACCCAGTGTATACATTAATTACATTTTCAGGCACCAGAACCACCTACCTTGCATTGATGTAAGTCCAAGGTATTGCAACAACACATAATGCAACACTACGCAATTCTCCAGGACAGGATATACACCATTAACGCAATAGCAGCAGCAGCAGCAACATCAACAACAACAACACTTGCACGGATACCAACACTTATTGTATGTCACTCCCAAATACAAAACAGTTGACACAAGATGATAAACTAACTATGTGTCATGTATGTATGATAATATTTCTAAGACACCTTGTGATAATATGCACTTTTTCTCCCTTGTTCTCCTTAGTTAACAATAACAACAACAACTTGGCACAATTCACACCATCGCTGCACTGAAATAACACCGTACTTTTTCAGGCACTAAGGACACGATACTCCTGATGAATGTGTACTTGTGTAGGGCACGCCGGCATCAGCAGCAGCATGCACCACCGGTAGGGAGAAGAGAAAAAAAATGGATGAGAAAGATTGGGACAGGACGGCAGGACAAGAGTGAATGAAGGCTAGAGGCGTACGTGAGGACAGGCCAAAACAAACTCAGTCCAACGCGCTGAGGACAGAGAGAGCGAAGCATATAACCACTCGCATCTACACTCGGTGCCGCTCTGAGTCAAGGAGAGGAGAGGTGCAGGTTAGGTTGGGCGGGGCTTGTAGCAGCAGCAGTGGTGGTTGTCCCTCCCTCCCTCCCTCTCTCTCTCTCTCTCTCTCTCTCTCTCCCTACCAGTTCACTCACTCAGCCCACTCCCACTCTCACCTCTCCTCCTCTGCTCTCTTCCTCTGTCTCTCTCTTCGCTCTGAGCTTACACCTCCTTCTACTCCTACTCCTCCTACTCTTCCACTGTGTGTCTCTTTCTCCCCCTTCTTCCTTTTCTCATCCTGTGTCTGTTTTCCCCTGATCCACTTTCTCTTCTTATCCCTTCTATTTCATTCTTTTTCGTCTCTCTTTACACCTAATTTACCACT
The DNA here is from genome assembly GCA_033782935.1 of Petrolisthes cinctipes. Classification (NCBI taxonomy): domain Eukaryota; kingdom Metazoa; phylum Arthropoda; class Malacostraca; order Decapoda; family Porcellanidae; genus Petrolisthes; species Petrolisthes cinctipes. The sequence continues at coordinate 21,347 of JAWQEG010005580.1, forward strand.
GTATTCTCCCCTGAATATCCTCCTCCTCCTCCTCCCCTTCCTTTGATTCTCTTTTCTCCTCCTCTTTTTCTTTTTTCCTCCTCCTCCTCCTCTTCTTCCTCTATCTGTCCCTTCCAACTTTTCCTCCTATGTATTTGTCTTTCTGGGTCACCTGTTTTTCTCCCTCTTACTCATCTTCCAAGTCTCTCCCATTCCTAATTCTCTTCCCTCTATTCACCTCAAACATCCTTCCCCCTCCATACATACATACAACTCTTACTGGCCACTCTTCCAGTCATCTCTTCCTCTTCCTTCTGCTCCCACTTCTCATCTTCCTGCAAACCTTCCTCGTCCTACTCCTCTTTCACTTTTTCCTCCTCCTCCTCCTCCAGCTATTTCTCCTCTTAATCTTCCTCTTCTTCCAACTCCTCATTATCTTCATCATCATCACCATCATCATACTTACATTCTTTTTTCTTCCCCGCTCTTCCTTTTCCTTCGCTTTGTCTTCCTTTTTATCCTTCCCAGGCTCTCCTTTTCCTCCGCTTCCTCTTCCTCCTTTTCCTTTCCCCTACCCTCCTTGTCTTCCTCCTCCTTCCCCGGCTCTCCTTTTCCTCGGCTTTCTCGTCCTCCTTTTCCTTTCCCTACCCTCCTCCTCTTCCTCCTTCCTCGGCGCTCTTTTTCCTTCCTCTGTCTTCCTTTTCTTCTTCCTCCTCCTCCTTCCCCGGCCCTCCTTTTCCTGCGTTTACTCTTCCTCCTTTCCTGTCTTCCTTTTCTTCCTCCTCCTCCATCCTCAGCTCTCCTTTTCCTCCGCTTTCTCTTCCTCTTTTCCTGTCTTCCTTTTCTTCCTCCTCCTCCTTCCTCGGCGCTCTTTTTCCTCAGCTTCCTCTTTTTCCTTCCTCTGTCTTCCTTTTCTTCTTCCTCCTCCTCCTCCTTCCTCAGCTCTCCTTTTCCTCGGCTTTCTCATCCTCCTTTTCCCTTCCCTACCCTCCTTCTTCCTCCTCCTCCTTCCTCGGCTCTGCTTTTCCTCCGCTTTCTCTTCCTCTTTTTCCTTTCCCTGTCTTCCTCTTCCTCTTCCTCCTTCCTTGGCTCTCCTTTTCCTTCGCTTCCTCCTCCTCCATCCTCAGCTCTCCTTTTCCTCCGCTTTCTCTTCCTCTTTTCCTGTCTTCCTTTTC